>JAOWAW010115200.1:1787-16101 GCA_028565695.1 Nicola tetela
TCGTCGTCGTCGTCGTCATCGTCATCGCCGTCGTCGTTGTCCTGCTCCTCCTCCTCGTTGTCCTGCTCCTCCTTGTCCTGCTCCTCCTCTTCCTTCCTGTACATCTGAACATTGTTGCAATTTTTGCACCTGTATTTGGTAATCTTGCCTGTCTTCTGGTGTGATTGTGCATCACTATGCACAAGAGCTGAAGTGAATATTCCCTAAGCTAAACAAATGGAAAAACTCTTAAACAGCTGAATATAGAATTTTCTTCTTAGGGTGACACTATACTGTGTAGAATGGACTTCATTGTCATACTGCATTCATACATCATAATATTATGATCACAGTGTGACAGTGTAAGCAATGAAAGCACACTGGTTCCTCAGCATGTGTAAGCAAAAATTCAAAACACACCAGTTTCAAAGCAAGTGTACAAAACAAAGACACCATTTTCCCTAATCAGTGCCATGTCAACCTTGTGTTGCATACTTCAACTAAACCATTTAATGCTTGTTTGTACTTAATGATAGTCCTTTTTCAAATACTCTTTTGACATCAAATTTTATCTAATAATCTTCAAATATTTGAATATTCGTTTCAGCTCTACTATGCACCTTGGCTGGTGTGCTGTTGAAGAGATTGCTATTCCATAACAACAGATACTGTGTGTAGAATGATACCATGCAGCTAGGAGTGGCTGTCTTGACTCGTTGACTTCCACAGGTCATTGGGTACAACATACAAATGCGTGCGATGTGGCACTGGACTGATTTAAAACTGAACTGTTCAAGAGAAGCACATGCGCGTGCACACACACATGCACACACGCACACATACACACACGCACACACACAACACGCACACGCGCGTATTGATTTGCTGATACCATACTATTATTATCAAAAGGCTGCTGTTGAATACAAGCTGCCCTCAATTAAATGCCACAGCGAAGACTACCTGTTCGTAAAAAGCTGCCCTTGAATAAAGGCCCCAGCCACCTAGTCAATAGGATGCACACCAATAGCAGCATATGTATGATACACCTGCATGCTTGCACTAAAGAGTGCGGCACACGTGTGCATAAATGATACATGGTTTTCAATGATGTGAAAGGCATGGCAATGTCATTCTGTTTGTTGCCAGTACATAGACAGGTGTTGTTTTAGGCTTGCTCCAGGGGTGTAAAGCTTCACTGATCACATGACCACGTACTTAGGAAGGAAGTTTTTCTACCAAGCTCCTACTCGGAAACATTCCTTTTAACATAGCGGCCACCCTTGATTACAGGCTGAGACAGACAGACATAGTTTAAAATGCAGTAGTTGCTTCTAGTATGTTTTTTCTTACAGTCTTGCTATGTTTTTGAAGATTTCAACTATGCCGCACGTTTTCAAACTATTCCGAGCACTTGGACTACGACATATTGTGGTTGTTGATAAAAATCTGCAGGTCAGTTGTGTCTTTCCAGATAGAACCTTTCACTCTCTGTTCCTGTCTCTTTCTTTATGTCTTTATCTTTCTTCCATCTGTCTCTTGTTGACGGTCTCTGACTGACCTGTGTACTCTTTTGCTCTCTCTCTCTCTCTCTTTCTCTCTTTCTTTCCTCTTGCTTTATTTTTGGGAAGTTTTCCCATAATATACACAGACTTAGATTCGTTGCACTTGTGATGGTATATGCTCCATAAACTCCATGCCCACTGCTTGCTCTATGGTGAAACAGGGAATTTTCACAGCAGGTTTTGGTCACATTTTTGTTAAACCAGCCCAATTTGCAACAGGTTATTTTTGTTATAACTGACTTATCAGTGCATGAGTCCTGTTCCATCCAGCATATCCTAGCTATCACCTTGCACAATCTAGTCTTTTTCGTGCATCTTAAGTTCACAATTCCATCCATTCACAAAATTCACAAAAATTCCCCTCCCATGAAAATTCCTCGTCTCACAGGAACTTTCTCTTCTATGGTCAACATGCCTTGTGGTACCTCATTGTTATCAACCACTGTCAAGGTACCATGCATGTGGTCAATAGAAATCTGAATTTAATGGTTCTGTACTGAAGATGGTATGGTGATTTCTCTTGCAGGTTGTTGGCATAGTAACACGCAAGGATTTGGCACGTTATCGCACTACCCATGGCTACAGCGGAAAAATCTTGAAACTGGAGATTTATTGAGGCTCTGACCTGCATCATCATAAAAATTTAACTCAAACACAAGGCTAAAACTCTCTCTCTCTCTCTCTTTCCCTCTGGATCACTAGTACAATAGGCTTCTCTTCTTGTGTCCTGTTACCCCTTTAGTAGGCGTTTTTATCCTTCTGATTGTCTGGCTTATGTTTGCTTTTTGGTCTTTGAAATTCATTATTCCATGCTGCAACCGATCTAGTGCTGAAACTTGCTGATCCACTACCGTTTCATGTACCGGTAACTTATTCACAGCCAGCTCTAGGGTCTGCTTTTATTTTTCCTTCACTGAGAGTTGATATTTTTTTTTATCCTCATGCTATCATGTTGAATATTTGTTGTCTTTTACAAGGCATAGTTAGACTGAATTTGAGAACGTTTTTCTTGAAGATTATCAAGAGCTGACTTTGGCAAATATGTGCTGTCTGCTGCTGTGATTTCTTGATCTCCATCCGATATCTTTTTCTATCACAAAATTTTGCTTTCACCCATCAAACAGTAACCGATGTACTGTGTCTTCAATGCTTCCACTGCTTCAGCTGCAGTAGCTTGTGACTTCCCTGGTTTCAGAAATGTTTCCGGTCATTTTTTTTTCAGAAAATACAGCCCCTGACTGTTTGGCATTCATAAAATTTCGGTGCAAGCGGAAGGGGGACATTCTGCACACACATTACGTGACAGGGAATACTGATCAATTTGTATATAAGGTGCATTAAATTTTGGCTGTGACAACACTGACAAGACCTCCATTAAAAACAAAGTAATAAACATATGCCGAATATTTCTGAAATGAAACGGGTTGAGAGCATGCCCTATGAAATAAAATTATGAATCTGGGAGTGTAAATATATATAAAGTACATGTATTGAGTCAAGCCCAGCAATAGCACCCTGCTTAAAAGTTCACAGCAACTGCTGTTCAGGCTATCCCACAATGCAAAAACATTGAATTTTCACCCAGCCAAGGCTGAGCTGAACGTGAACATAGTATTAAGTAATTTAAATCAACCAAAACCTACTCTACCTGCCCATGACCAAATAATGCACAGCATCAATCATGATACAGTGCACTCTACTCGTGTCCTAATCATAAAAATGTTTCTCGGCAACTACAGACAAGAAGATTACTAAGGAGAAAACGCATGTGGAGTAGATTTTCAGATGTGTACAAAATGAAAAGTTAAATAAAAACAAGTCGACCATGTTGACTGTCATGTGTTTACTTCTTTGACAACACATCGCCCATGTAGTTGAGAGCACTGCCTGCACGGAACCAAGAGATCTGCAACTCGTTGAAGCTGTGGTTAAGGAGTAGCTCTTCTTGCCTTCCGTCAGCATGGCGTACAATGCACTTAAGTGGCTTGCCAGGCGCCATGTCCTTCAGGCCCTTTATAGAGATGAGATCATTGGGAAGAATGCGATCGTAGTCGGACGGCTGCTGGAAGGTCAAGGCAAGGAGACCCTGCTTCTTGAGGTTAGTCTCATGAATGCGAGCGAATGACTTGACAATCACAGCACGTCCACCAAGATGTCTGGGTTCGAGCGCTGCGTGTTCGCGACTGCTGCCTTCTCCGTAGTTGTCGTCGCCAATCACAACCCAGTTTTTTCTGTTGGCTTTGTAGTGACGGGCAGTGTCAGGCACAGCTCCATACGCTCCTGTCATGTGGTTATGCACCTTGTTTGCCTCATTGTTCTCAGCGTTGATAGCAGCGATGAGCATGTTGTTGGAGATGTTGTCAAGGTGACCACGGTACTTGAGCCACGGGCCAGCTGCGCTAATGTGGTCAGTTGTGCACTTGCCCTTCACCTTTATCAAGACAAACATCTCGTCAAGGTCATTGCCATCCCATCTGTCGAAAGGTGTCAGCAGCTGCAGTCTCTGACTCTTTGGATCAACATCAACAGCAGGCGCACCTCCCTCAGGTGGTCCCTGGTAGGTCATCTCACCAGCATCGAAGCCCTTTTGTGGCAACTCATCTCCAGATGGAGGCTCAAATTTGAACTTTGAGCCATCAGCAGCTGTGAGTGTGTCTGTAAGTGGGTTGAAGTCCAGACGGCCAGCAATTGCCAAAGCTGTGACCAGTTCTGGTGAGGTAACAAATGCATGGGTGGCAGGGTTTGCATCATTGCGACCAGTAAAGTTTCGGTTGTACGAGGTGACAATGGTGTTCGCCTCACCCTTCTTTATATCCTGGCGGTTCCACTGGCCAATGCACGGGCCACAAGCATTAGCCAATACAACACCACCGATTTCCTTAAGCGGTTGATCGAGGGCATCACGAGCAATTGTAGCTCGAATCTGCTCTGACCCAGGAGTGATTGTGAATGCAGACTTTGCCTTTACACCCTTGTTGAGAGCTTGCCGAGCAACACTTGCAGCCCGCCCCATGTCCTCGTAGCTGCTGTTAGTGCAACTACCAATGAGACCAACATGAATGTCCATGGGCCAGTTGTTTTCATGGGCCTTTGTCCCAAGTTGGGATATAGGATGTGCAAGATCAGGTGTGAATGGACCATTGACATGCGGCTCCAGTTCTGACAAGTTGATCTCCACAACATGATCGTACACAACGCTTGAGTCTTCTCCGTCACTCTGCAGCAGCTTCTCTCGATACTTTCGGGCCAGGTCAGCCACCTGACCACGTTCTGTTGCATGCAGGTAGCGCTCCATGCTTGCAGTGTAGGGAAAGATGGACGTTGTGGCACCAATCTCAGCTCCCATGTTGCAGATGGTACCCATTCCAGTGCAAGAAAGGGTTTCAACACCGGGGCCAAAGTACTCTACAATAGCACCAGTACCTCCTTTAACAGTAAGGATTCCAGCCAGCTTGAGGATAACATCCTTTGGCGATGTCCAGCCATGCATTTGGCCGGTCAAACGAACACCAATGATCTTTGGACACTTCAGCTCCCAGGGAATGCCTGCCATGACATCAACAGCGTCCGCACCACCAACACCAACGCAAACACCACCAAGACCTCCACCATTTGGCGTGTGGCTATCAGTACCAATAGTAAGTAGACCTGGGAAGGCATAGTTCTCCAAGAAAATCTGGTGAATGATACCAGAACCAGGCTTCCAAAAGCCAACGCCGTACCTAGCGGCAGCAGTCGACAGGAAGGAGTAGACTTCCTTGTTGACGTCTTTGGCACGATCAAGATCATTCTTTGCTCCCTCCTTGGCCTCGATAAGGTGATCGCAATGAATGGTTGATGGAACAGCCACTTTGTCCAATCCACTGCTGATAAACTGCAGCATGGCCATTTGGGCAGTGGCGTCCTGCATACACACACGGTCAGGTCGCAGCATAAGGTAGGACTCGCCACGTCTGATGTCCTGCTTGTAAGGATTATCCAAGTGGCTGTAGAGCACCTTCTCAGCCAGACCAAGTGGCCTACCAAGGCGAGACCTGACTACATCCAGCTTTTCACACATCTTCTCGTAGTCCAGGTCAGTAGATGGCTCAAAGCGGCTCATTGACACACCAGAAGCACAGCGCACAGAACGAAAACATGACCAACGCAAGAGCTGCCCTGAGCTCGCAGCGACGACGCGTCTCAACATCTTAACTGCTGTTAGAAGATTAAGCAAGACACCTTGATATTCGGGTTCTGATCTGCACGACCTTCTCTCTTAGATCTGCGCTGTGTTGCTGGGTTTTTGTTCGCTCGGACCCAGTTTGAGAACAGTGACGGCCAGCGCAAGAGCTGGCTAAAAATAATCATCGTTGCGTATGCGGATTTTACCGGTGAAATTGCGGTTATTGCACAAGTTTTGTTGATTATTGCTAGCATGCTCGCAAAAGCTTGGAAAAAATGTCGACCGAGACAAGGAGAGCGCAATGGAACATTGTACCAGTACTTCGGCAGTACGGACAGTCTGCAGTACATGTAGTCTACATGACATGTAGATCGACATGTAGACATGTACATGTATGTATCTACTTGTATTGATGTCACAGGCGCGCCAAATTTTGATCTCGTGGCGCGAAAGATAGACTTCTCAAGCTGAGCTGTGCTGCAAGAGCTTGGCGTCGGGTATGATTCCAGCCTGGTAACCAGTACCGAGAAGGAAGCCGTTTGGATCAGGCTTTTCACAAAGCAGGCGTTCTCTCCGCGAGTCAGGACTGCTAAATGGCGAGTGAGATACGATACGCGCACAGTGAAGGCCAGACGTTTATTGCTTATCATCCTAACGGCAGGTGAGAGCCAACAATATTAATTTACAACTTGGAGTCATGGTATAACCGCAATGAACGCTGTCGTTCTGTCGCAACTTTCAAGACCTGTTCGCCAGCTTTGCTAAACAGATTTTTTCCTGCTTCACTGTTTATGCAATATCGTTGATACATTTCTCAGAGGATAGAATTTGCTCCAGCTTCTACACTTCTAGTTTCCGAACTGGCATTGACGAGCAAACCGTCCCAAGAGTAGTGTTATTAGCAGGAGGAGCGATCGCCTCAGCACCACGATGAACTGCACTTATTCACGAAACGGGCCTTCGTAAAACGCGTTTATTGTGTGTGAGGTTTCTTCGAGTTTCTAGCCCAGTATTTGTATCGTTTACTTGGTGATCATTGTGGCGTAATGCCAAGTCAGATGGGAGGGGTTTGCTCGGCCTGAATTAGAAAAATAGGAGCTGGTCCACAAGTAATAGATTTTGTTCATTATTTGCTTTACTTGACTTTACTGTGACGGATACTTTCTTCTGAGCTGTTGAAGGAGAATGAAAACCGTCGTCCAAGTAGGTTACTATCTATTAATTTTATATAAATAGACCCTTGACGAAAGTAAAATATATGAATGTGAAATACTAGAGTCGTCTTTTGCAGAAATGATTTCTCAGGAGGATACTAGTAGTTCTCAGTGGGTGTAGTATTCCCTCTTTTCTCTAGAGCAAACAGGCAATCTGGCAACCCGCTCCCAGTACATGTTTATCAGGCTAAGACTGCGAAAAGAAAACAGATGTATTGTAGAGCACCAAAATTATTATTATTATCATAGAGGCATTATCAGGAGTTACTTGGACTAAATCTTGGACAGCATAATTGGAAATCAGTCATGTAAGAGAGTTGCCTTTCCACAGAATGCATCAGGAGTTTTCTTAGTCGTCACCAATGTAGAATACACAGCGGAATTGAATGTTTGACAGCCATACTCTTGGCCGAAGCAAATGACTTTTCACTCATCTCATGTCAGTGGTCATTGTACACGTGCAATTTCTTGAAATGGATAAAAAGAACTGCTTTCGGACCCCATCAACATTTTTTTCAATCTTATAATCCCTACAGGTGTGGTTGGGTGAGTTAAAGCCCCTTGTGGTTTGGAAAAAAACTTTTTGATTTTGGCCTGCGAAACTAGCACAGAATCTGAGGTCTGGCTCTTATTCCTACATACATCTACATAGTAGTACAGTGTCTGCCCCGTTGCAGTGCAGCTTCACTAGCCGCATAGTACCATGCATTTGGCCGTGCATCCTGAATCATGCACACTTCTGGAGCTGGCTGATTCCCTTCATTCTCATCATGAAAGTGGAATGCTGAAAACGAAATCCTTCCCTGTGCTCCTTCACCATGCAGACCAGTTTGTTTGGTAAGCAGGCGGTGAAGAAGCCAGTTTGTAAGTTTTCTGATGGTTCCTCCCTGTATATTACTTACTATGGTAGCTGTATCGGGGTGCAGATTGTCAAAAGAATCATTGTTTTTCTTGCTACCAGCAATCAATTTCTTCTTCTTTAATTAATACAGATTTGAAGGGTAGGTGTGTG
Organism: Nicola tetela; assembly: GCA_028565695.1. Lineage (NCBI taxonomy): Eukaryota > Metazoa > Porifera > Calcarea > Clathrinida > Clathrinidae > Nicola > Nicola tetela. The sequence continues at coordinate 9,723 of JAOWAW010115200.1, forward strand.
GGTCATGATAATACATAGAGATTACAGATTGAGAAAAATGTTGATAATTAGGATGGCCTGTTATTTATTGACTGGCAAGAGTGAGAAATACGGAAGCTCTGTGAATGGAGATTTTTAGGTATGTTTTTATATCTGACCTGCTGACCATAGTACTCTGATGCATGATAAAGAGGAGGGCAAATTAAGTATTGGAAAGGAGTGTTGTAAACAATAATTAACTTTTCTTCACAGGCAATTATTGTCTGCCGGTGCTGATGGTGATGTCCGTGTGTACGACGGTTTTGAAGATGATGACCCGCGGTCTTTCCGAGTTGGAGAGAGAGTGTATGCCCTGGCTGTAAAAGTAAGTAAAGGAGGGTCTTTCCGTGATGTCATCTCAGATTGTTTGCAAATATGTTTTAGCTCAGCAGAGAGATGTGATTGTCTTGAGTGCAAGTACTGTGTGTACTGTTTAAGGATGTACTGCTGTGTGCAGTTGAGCTGGACCTGAAGTGCTGTTCGTTGGTTTGTTTATTTTTCAGGATGACTGTGTTGCGACAGCATTGGATATAAACACCATTCAACTTCACACCTATCCAGAGGTAGGATGATTATCAGGGCTGAAATGGTTCTGCAGTTTTGTCTGATCAGTTCAATCAACTTTTCTTGATTTGAAACTTATTGATTCCTTTTATCAGTTTTGCACTACATCCTTGAAAACAAGACAGATCGTGCAACCATAGTTGCTCCATTTTCGACGAAACAGTACATGCTCATTTGTGCTTTAATCTCAACCGTTAGTTATACGTTCTTCAAAGGCCTGCGCAGATCCTTCCGTCTCCATCTGAGAAAACGCATTTCACAATGAGAAGAGGTAAAATCCTAACAGTGAACAAATTGATAATAATTCACCATGCATACCTGTTGGCTGGAGTGATCGAGGACAAGTGTACCTGAACTGATACCACATTAGTCTCGTGTTCTACATTTCGCATTGTTGCAGCTTTCTTGTTGCAGCTTAATGTCATGATCATAATCATGGTGCACTGGCTCAATGCATGCATGCGTGGGTGTGGTGCCCGAACAGCAGGAGATTGAGTTGATTACGTCATGTTGACATTGACTTGTAGACTAGTATAGTAGACTATGCTGTCGAGCTCATCTCAGGACTCGATCGATGCTAATAGTAAATACAGCATCTACTTAGCATAGGCCATACAATACAAGGATACGCACTGGGAGCACTGTAACCGTAACCCACTCAGAAGGCATCATCGTTTGAGGGTTCAGCATATGCATTAGTTTTCTACAGCTAAGCATCACCAGGGACTAGGATTAATAGTATTGTCATGTTTGTGGAGAAAATTTCAGTTGCGTTCAAAGCCTGAGTTGAGCATTTAAGAACCAATATACCAACAAGAAGAAAAGTAGAACCAATAGCAAATGTACTAAGGCTGGAATTGGTTCCAACACTGAACCATTTCAACCCTACTTATTATCTGACGTAAGTTTTGTTACGATCCCCCTTCTGCTGTGACTATTGCCAATACCCTTTGATGGGCTCACTTTTGGGCTTTGGTTGAGCTAAAAATTTTAGTAGTCAGCAAAAATTGTGCAACAAGTATCCTGTGGGCTTACAGATGTTAAATGACCAAGCAATATGACACAATGGATAGAGTAAAGTAGTATGAATGGTGTCCGTCATGGAAGTACAGTTGTGTGCTTGCATTGTTAAGTTGTAATTGATCTCTTGTTGATTACGTCCAGATGAAAATATGAACCTCTGCAGTAATGTGACCATGGTAACCAATGATTATTGGAATACAATGTACTTCATGTGATGAATACCCATTGGTTAGAAAATGTATTTGGTAAGTTGGGGAAAGAAAAGAAAGAAGAGGAACTCCGCGATGGCAACTGCTTGACCACTTGGCTAGTTAAAAAAAAAGCTGTCTTTGTGGTGAGCTTTGGGAATTCCAACTGACACAAATACCTTGCATCATTTCTGTTTTGCTTTTCTAACTTCTTTTCTCTCAGGCACGTCCGGATGGCCTGGCGGCTCGGTTTACGTCGCCAGCGTATTCAATCGTCTTCAGCCATTCTGGTGAACACCTTGCTGCTGGTGGCAGGTATGCCTGTGGCTATTCACCATTGTATCCATTCATATTGATCCACACTTAGTCTGTGTTTTTTGTCAGCACTGCCTGATAATTACATTGCAGTGAGAACATTGGTGCTTCCTCTGTGAAGTACTAACACAGAAACCTATTTCCGTGCTTGCATTATACACCTGGGTATTTGTAGGATTGCTTACTGGCATTAGACTATTAGGTACACACAGTGTACAGTGTAAGCCTTCTGGCAATCTATGGTCCGTTTCAAAACTATAGACATCTCATGATTCTGGGTCTTTTGTCAAATTTCATTCTCCATTCTCTTTTTTTTGTTTTCTTTTAACCATTTGATCCTGTTACATCGTCTTACATGTTTCCATTTCAAACTGGAAAGATTCTCTGGTTAGACTGTGGAAATATGGCTCTTGAGCAACTTGCTTGATTGCAGACTCGCAACAAAAAGGTGCTCTAACAATTGCATAGACGTGCTATCCAGCTGGAGATTCTTGTGGAAACAGTCAAACTTGTGACATCATTGGCCACCCTGCCACCTTATTTAATGGCTTAAGCAGTCGCATGTGTTGCCATAGGTGCCAGATGTCTCTAGTTTTGAAGCAGGTTGCTAATACATGTACTAGCATCTGAATGGCTATCTTTCAATGATTACAAATATATGTATGGGTTGGTGTTGATGCTAAGTGTATTCACATGGTAGTTATGAAGAAACCCACAGAATGCACAGTCAGTTACCGAGCCAGCCTGATTGCTGACAGGAGAAAATTCAGCAATTTAACGAGTATCTTGTTTCATGCCGTAGCCTTTGTTGGCTGTCAATATACTCACAGCACAGTGTTTCCGTATCTGTGTTAACATTAGAAATTATTTTCTTTGTTCTCATGGAGACCGACCCATCATGTCTAGTGTGTCTCACAGGTTGACTCCACATAGAGTAACTACATCCTGCAAAGAGGGCAGGAAGGCTTCTTCACTCACAGAAAATTTATGTTTGTTCTTTATTTTTGCTCTGTTAATGCTGTATTCTTTTTCAGCGAGTTTGTCATCAAGGTTCCTGTTGTTCGCTCGCCAAGTAAGGTTAAAGTGCTTCGCGGACATGAAGCACCTGTCCTGAGTTTAGCCTTTGATTCACAAGATGAGCACTTGGTGAGTTTGCTAAGTTCTTAACACTGTCATTTGTTAGTGTTTGGGAACTTACTTTGAGGCATGCATCATTGTTATCGGCCTTTCTTATTGGTGACTGATGTACTGTAAATCCAGAAACATTTGTGCCCATTTGATTTTGCAATGCACAAACTTCAGCTGTTTGCACATACGTAGGGGTACAATTCCCAACCTGTAAATATAGACGATGTGATTTTGCAACTGCTCGAAAATCGAAAACGTTTCTTGAACACAAAGGCAACGCCAACCTTTGTAGTGTTTTTCCAATTCTTAGAATCGTTCAGAGGCAACCCCATGGCAGCACTGATGAGAGGAAAGCTACATTTTATGTCATACCAAGTGGTTATGTGAAGTTGTATAGGTTTTGCTGTTGGCCTGGATTAGAGGATGTATGCAGTTACCATGGACACAGTGGTTTCTATGCTGTATGTGAGACTTCGATCTTGCTGGACTGTGTGGTCATTTTCAGAGCATTTAGGTGCCAGTGAATCCATTGTAAGATGCAGTGTTTGGTTTTTGATATTTAGTGATTTCTAACTTTGCCTTGTTGGTAAGTCTCTTCCTGTTTGATTTTATGATGTTTCACCTACTCAACAATTTCTCTCACCAGGCCTCATCTAGCTGTGATGGCACTGTTCGTGTTTGGCAGTGGAAGGATGAGACATGTGTCAAAACATTGAAACTGCTTGAGAAGGGCAATGACCTCTGGTAAGCAACAAAAGGGGAGTCATTCAGGTTTGCTTGAGAAGGGCAATGACCTCTGGCAAGCAACAAAAGGGGAGTCATTCATGGTTTGGTCGTTATCGTTTGAAGTTGTCTTTGGTTCCGCTCAATCATAACAAGATAATGCACCCGTACATCCCTTCATTGTGGAGTGTGCACGTTGTTTTATGGTTTTTTTTCTTCATTATGATACGGAATAATTTATAATTATATGAGGGGAATTTTGAATGCTCTGGTGTGTGTGTGTGTGTGTGTATGTGTTTAGTAACATGATCATGACACATGTGTTGTTGGTTTTCTCATACTCTGGGTGCATCCTTGTTTGTCACGCGTTGTTGGTTTTCTCATACTCTGGGTGCATCCTTGTTTGTCATGTGTTGTTGGTTTTCTCATACTCTGGGTGCGTCCTTGTTTGTCACGCGTTGTTGGTTTTCTCATACTCTGGGTGCATCCTTGTTTGTTATGTGTTGTTGGTTTTCTCATACTCTGGGTGCATCCTTGTTTGTCATGTGTTGTTGGTTTTCTCATACTCTGGGTGCATCCTTGTTTGTCACATGTTGTTGTTTCTTTTCAAGCAAAGTATGAAGCTGTAGTGTTCGTTTGTTTCTTCCGGTTGCTTTCCTTTTTCACGTCATCTTGGTAATTTTGCCTGGTGTTTCTTTGTTTTCAGTGCTGTGAGAAGTCTGTGTGGTCTTTCATGGCAGCCGAAAAGTGGAGAAGTATGTCTCTCTCATATCCTTTTTCTTCTTCCTCTTCATCATCCTGTTCTGCTATGTTTTTTTCTCACTGTCTTTGTAGTAGATGTTTGTCAAATTAGTGTGACTGTCTTCATCAGCCATCTTTGTGCACAGTCATTGTTCGTTGTAGGAGGAAATTTTGCATTTTTTCTGAGTTCCAATTCATTCTAGCTTTGTATGTAATGATGAGTTTAAGTTTAGTCTCTGAGGTTGCCACTCTATATCATCTTGTTTGGTGTTGTTTTTCACAGCTCTTGGCTATTCCTGTTGAGAACGGAGTTCAGGTGTGTGTTGTTGGGCTTTCCCTCAGTGTTTTCTTCATTGACATTTGGCATTTTTTCACATTGTTGCTGAAGATTTATGTTTGCATACGTTGAAACAATGGCTAATTGAAACATGTGAGTTTTTTTAGTTTCCACTTTTTGTTGATTCTTTTATCATTCGTTGTTTGTTTAGATGCTCAAGCGTGGCAGTTGGGAGCACTCTTTCACACTCTCGTGCCCAAACGAAGAAGAGGTACTTGAAAATTGTGCTTTCTACGGAACACCTTTGTGTTTTTCTATCCAAACAGTGGCTAACGCGCTGACAAGCTCATGGCATACAGTTTGTTGCACTGCACAGTCTGCTTGACAATTTTGCTGTAGGAGTTGATGTTCTTTGTCCCCTTTTTCAAAGAGCTGAACAGAAATTTAAGGTGGCAGCAATCATGGATACTGCAGCATTCTAACAAAGTGGCAATGTCATATCCCATCATCTGGAGATATTCACTGTAGAGCTGCAACCTGCATAGGTTTCCCATTTAGAGTCTGTATTTTCTTCAACTGGTGTGTGTAGGTGGTCAACGTAGTGGCATGGACTCCCTCCGGCGAGCACATTGCTGCCGCCACCATCCTTGGAAATATCTTTGTGTGGGACATGAAGAAACACAGTTTGGTTGAAAGGTGAGATGGTCACTTTTGTATAGCGTTCGGGCTAGGTTGACAGGTAGGATGGGCTGTTGTCATATGGCAGTGCATGTTTTGAGTGATCTGTTGTCTGTTGATACTGAAACTGAAAATCCTCTCCATTATCCTTTGTCTATGCCTTGCTAAGGGATTTACTTTTTTTAATTTGCTTCTTTTCATTTTGTTTGTCCAGTTTGGAAAGTGACCCAAAAGTCTGTGTCTGTTCAATGGTGTGGCACCCAAAGGGTTTGCCAAAGTTGGCCTTTGCTGATGTGCAGGTAGGACCAGTATATGTGCGTATTTTTGTGTGTGAGTTTGTGTCTGAGAGACAGGATGTGCGTGTTTGTGTTTCGTGGGTTTAATCTATGGCTTTAGCAGGTTGTAAACTATGAATTTCTGCCTGACTGATTTGAGCCACTTAATTTTTCGTTTTCATTCATCGGTTACTGATTGGGATGTTTTCTTTCATTGGATTGGTTCACAGGGTCAGGTTGGCCTGTGGGAGGACATGTTGGAGCATTCTGTCACATTGACGAAGTCTGGCAGTCAGTTGTCTATGGTAGAGGTAGGAACTTGGTTTCGTTTTTGTGAACCTATTTTGTGTTCTTGTAGTGAGAAAGCTCTGGTTATTGAGCCAGCTGTTGTTGTTTAGGGTTTTTATAAAGGATTTTAAATGGTCTTCTTCTTCTTCTTCTTCTTCTTC
>JAOWAW010115201.1:0-13157 GCA_028565695.1 Nicola tetela
TCTCTCTCTCTCTCTCTCTCTCTCTCTCTCTCTCTCTCTCTCTGATAGTATCTCTCCTGTATTATTTTCTTTCCCCTTATCAGCACTCAGTGCTTCATTTCTGTCTGGCCTTGACGGTTAATGGTCCTTGCATTCCTTTTGGGCTCTTAACACGTTCTTGCTGATTGATAAACCGGTTTATCCTCTTTGTATTTTCCGTGCACCGATCTTCTGTTTAATACAGCTTTTAAAACCGCGGCCACTTGCTACAATATGCATTCTACTGTTTTGTTCAATTATTCCTTGTTATTTTCACGATGAACCGGGTGTTGAGGCTATCTAACGATTCGAACGGCATATCTGTCTTACCTCCAGTTAGCGTCCGGGTAGAGCCACGATACGAAGTGCTTAAAGTCGATGCGCGACACGTAGAGCCCGACAGGTTTATGGGCGAGCCACGTGTCCTGTCATTTCCTGTCATTGTGTAAAGCAATCCGCTCGTTTGGCGCGAGGCAAGAGACGACAGTTCGACAATGTCAGCGGGGCGCAGGGAATACAGGCATTCCCATCACAAGTGGCTTCTCGCGGGGCCAACGTTGTTAAGCTCACTGGCAAAGCTTGAGAAGCACCTGTTTGATTCTCTCCCGAAATCAGCAAGATGAGCTCCTATTTGAACCACAGAGTCTTGCGTGCATCTAATGCGTGACTCTTCTTTCATTCACTGCCAAATCCTTCTTTCCTGAGAGTTAAATCATCACACAGGAATAATGTCTGCTCATTATATCAAACAATGAATCTGCCCCTTCTAACAAGGCTGCTTGAAAATTGAAGTGCCTAAATAATATCTTCTATGTGAAGACAGGACATCATCCTTACTAAGAGCAGTTGAGCTTTATCACGCATTGCAATTGACGCCTGATTATGGTGATCGGATAACTGTGAACGGGTCGACTATAACAGCCAAAGCAACATTTTCTAGATTAATGACATAAAGAAAATCTGAGGATGCAATTGCTTTAAGGTGGAAGATGCAAACATGTAGTTTTAAATGGACGCAAAGATTAATATTTAAACGAAGAGCTACTTAGAAACGGCAATAGTTCAAGCAATCATCAGCAAACACTGTAAGCAGCACAGCTGTTGACTTGGTTTGGCGCACATCCACAAGACACGCCGACGTTTCATGCCTATGGACGAAAAAGGAAAGCCAATAAGCCAAGCAGAGACTGGCGCAATGTAATGGGCTGTCAGGCTTACTTGTAGACAACACATTGGAACAGTGGCAGCTAACACCGCTGATAATGACCGGGATTTTAGAGCCAGAGAGCGTGATCCTGTTGATGCAGGAAGGTGATGAGCTTGATCAAGAGCGGTCACAGACAATGGTGTCATTGACATTGACACCGAGCGCCTTTGTCCGAACTTAATTGTGCTGATGACCTTCCAGCCTGCCCTACAGGCTAAAGAGAACATCAGGGACGTGTTTTATGCGCAAAATCATGGTCGTGATTATGACTGGTGTGATTAGGGTTTTGTGCATTGAGGTGTGAAAAGGAAAGAAAGGATTTGTAATCACGTTCGCGATTCCGGGTTCGTTTGGCAATTGTGCAATCGAAAATAAAGACGAATAAGCCAGCGAACCGTATGGACCACTACTGTGCTACTCTGAGAGGCAATACGCGCTCAAATTCATGCGGCAAAAAGAGTCCATCCTGAAGGAAAAGTGAAAATGGTGGCCCCTGAAAAACACCAAACATTTTGCCCCGCCAAGAAAGAAGACGGTTTGCAGATTTAGAGAACGAGCAAATATCTGAATGGCCAAAAAGAACGACCCTACTCATTCCAGGAGCTGAGCAGCACTAATATTCCTCAATTCCAATCTGTGGAAAACACACTTCCACCGGTGAAAGTTTTCACAACGCAATCGGCATAAAAATTCGTATAGACCACTGTCCAAACAGTGTATCGATGTCAACTTGACGCATCCTTCTTAGTAACAAACCTCTTCCTCCGCCATGCTGTTGGAACACACCGTGGCAATGCGCAGGTTGTTCCTTACAGACGCTCAGGCTTCTTCAAGCCTGACTTGCCGTTCATTGTAGGATGGTCCAGAAGTGGTGTTGTAGTCCATCTCATTGGCACAAGTGCCGGCAGAGTGATTCCACACAACCGCCGGGCGAAGGCGCCGTGGAGCGAACGGAATCTTCTCGCTCTTCCCTATCGACCAAGTTTTCGTTGGCGACCGTCAGAAACTGGAGCACCTGAAGCAGAACGGGAACAGAAATTCGAACATTTCCAGTGGATCGTGCCGAGATGGCTCGAAATGTACAATCCAAAGTCTTTATTCGACTTGAACCTCAGCGTTATTTGACCCTCTCCACACGACAATCTGTCGTTCTCAGGTGTATTGACTTCAGTGCGGCCCATTTAGAGACGTAGGACACCCTGGCTCCAATTTGGGCGCCTTTCTTGCTAAAATTCAACATTGCTATGTAGGGTTAAAAAGGAGGCAGACGGCGTTTCTCCGAAGGATCGCTTAAGAATGAGCCCAAAACACGAAAACAGCTGAAGAATCGGAAGAATTTAAACACATTTCCGGAAATGTTGCTGTCAGAATATTTGCGCCACATTTCGCTTGAAGGAAGGTTGGGAGGAGCATTTCAAGGATTAGACCTTACTTTTGCAAATACCTCTTCTTTCCAACGATATTCAGCTAAAACCAAGAATAACGTCACAGCCGGGGTATCCACCATCCACTCCGCCAAACCGCCGTGCAGCAAGCGCAGTTCGATTACATACTGATCATAGTCTAATTCGCAAAGGGGAAGAACAACATCTTCCACGGAACACGGTTTCATGAAGCTGTCTATTGGTTTTCAGTTCCGGACTTTTAATTGTTCTACGCTCCAGTAGCACATGATGTGCCTCTTCCCTTCGTCATAGAGTGTTTTCGTTTCAGGAAGAATGACCTCCGTCAGTTGGCTAAGCTTCTTCAGCTTCCTTATGAATTGAGAGGCACGAATCGCATTCTGTGGTCTGGATTGGATGGCCTTTGCTTGGTACTTCGACGGTTGTGCTATCCAAACCGTTTGTTAGCGCTCGATCTGGAGCCAACGTTTGGTAGATCGATGCAGGATCTTACTTACATCTTCAACGTCACTTGTGATTGGCTCTATGATAGGTGGGGTTACCTTCTGCGGCAAGTCGACAAGCCATGGCTGACTGTCGATGCTTTGCAAGAGTTTTCTCATGCAGGCAGTTGCGGAAAAGGCCTCGCTTCAGAACTGCTAGGGATTTATCAACGGCACTACTAAACAAATTTGCCGCCCTGAAGTGGGCCAAAGAATGGTCAATAGTGGTCACAAAAGGTACCACTGTTTAAAGTTTCAAACTTTGGTCAGTCCAAACGGCATTATTGTTCATTTGGCTGGGCCATTTGAGGGAAGATTACATGACGCTTACATGCTTCGTCAGAGTGGTCTGTTGCCCCAGTTGGATAAATTGACCCGAGGTCTACGGAGGTGGTGTTTACTCGTTGTATGGAGATCTGAGCTTATCCTATCAGAGCACACTTACTTGCACCAAATTGGGGTGATGTGCTAACGCCGCAGTAAGAGGAGTATAAAAAGCAGATGAACAAAGTTTGGCAATGTGTGGAATCGCAAACAGGCAATATTATTCAGCAGTTTGCTTAATTGGATTTCTCAAAAAATCGAAAGATTTTGTTGCAACCAATCGGCAAGCTCTACTTGGTTGGCTGCCTGCTTGCCAACTGTCACTCCTGCTTGTACAGCAGTCAAACAGGAACATACTTCCGATAACAAGCCTCAACACTTCAAGAGTATCTCCAGTAAACTTTCTTCGATACCACTAAAGCAACAAGTCAGGCCTATGCTGACGACAGAGCTGTGAAAATGATCTTCACAGTGACAGTAATGCACCAGTAACTGACTCTACAGACCAATTGAACAATGCGCATGATTAATCAGAAAAAGAGATGAACTGAATGTAACAGTGACCAAATCATTCACTCTGTTTTTCAAGCAATAACCTCATCAGCAATTGTCTCTCAGCTCATTGAACCTCTTCATTTTTTGTTCGTTGTTCTGCCTCAAAGTCCCATTGTTTCTTTTGGAGATCAAGCTGTGTTCTCTGCAGTTCAAGTTCTTGTTGCCACATGTCCAATTCCCTTTCCTTCTGTTTCTGCAAAATTCTGTCCGTTCCTTAAAAGCTAAAACTGCTACATCTGTGCTTGACTGTGCATTTTGCAGAACATGCCTCTTCTTGGGTGAGGCAGTGCCATCAGCATCTGAGAAAACAATGCAGATTACTCAAGCTTACAATGCTGAAACCATATAAGTAGTACTAGTAGGACAGAAAAAATTAAATGCTTGCAGGACAAACAGTTTGAAACTATAAAAATAAATGCAATGATAACGAGGATAGCAAAGCTGCAATGTACTGTCAACAAAATGTATATTTTTTCTTCTCGAAAGGAAGTTGTACACCATCAGGTAGGATTTATTTGGAACACTGCTGCCAGTGCAGTATAATCAATCCTAACAGATACACACATGCACAAATTTGGTGCTGTGGTAAATTTTCTAGTGTGTGGTGGTTCTTACATTCAGTTTGTTTCTTCTACTCTTTGAGTTGCTTCATTGCATTTTTCAGTCTCTGTACAGCCTTGGGACCCACTGTGTCAAAGAGAACAGCATGGATTTCATGCATAACATCCATCATAAAGAGAAGCAGCAAAACAAAAAAAGCAAAAAAGCTGCAGATGGCTCATTTCATCAGTTGATCACTATCACCCTTGTACAAGTAAAATAGAAAACGAACCTACAGAACCTATACATCACATAAAGCCCACCTGTTTTGGGACCTTCATCAAGACAAGAAAGGGCTCTAAGAATAACTTACTTTTTGGACACACACACGTGTCTAGGCCGAACAAAATGATGAGGAAAACCTGTACTCTGTAACTTTGCAAAAGGTCCTGGAAGAAATGAACCACTGCATTGTTGCAAAAATTTTCAGTAATTACAAACTGACTCTAAAAGCTAAAATGACCAGTTGCTGCCCTTGAGGTCGGAAAGAAGCTTTGGTCCCAAGGAAAAGTTTTGTGTTTGTTCATTTTTAGGTAAACTATAAACTATCATTTTGATTCCAACTTGTGGTAATTTTTTTTTATTTTTCTGAAGTGTTTCCTACTATTTTCCTGAAGATGTATTTCTTGACCATCACCCTGAAACAGACTCCTCAACTATGGTCATAACATACTTACCATTTGTGTTGGTCTTACAAGAAAGCTGCAATAGCGAAGCCTCCCTCGACTGCTTACCAGTTGCAACATCATCTTCTTTCTTCTTCCTTGCTGCTGCGTTTGCATGCAGCTGCTCATCCCTGTCATCTAAGTGGCCATCATACAATAGCACAACAACGTCCAGGAGTACTGTCTTTTCAGTATACTCCTCTTCAACGTCTGAACTGTGGTGCCCAGACGAAAACAACAACAAACCAAAATAAAAGATGGCAATAAGGAGAAAATTGAAAACCTCAGAGCAGCTTATCGTTTGAGACATAACTTACTGCTTACGGAGAGCTGCGCTATCCTGCTTAGGTTTCTCGACAAGCCTCTCTACGCGTTCTCTCACAGTTCGCGAAGAGAGGCCTGGCAGCAATGTGACGGAGAGAGTTGCAGCGATCTTGTCCCACGCCGATGACCCTCTTACGAGGGGCTGCTCATATGACAGCACCTCCTTCAACAGTGTCACATCCAAGGATGCTTCTCCCGCCTCTTAGGAAGGTCCGAGAGAAAAAAGCTCATCGTTACTGCGCCCCTATACTTTTGAAATTGGGAGAGGATTAGAATGTATTCAGGCACCCACGTTCCCTTGTTCGGAGTTCCGGATCCATCACTGACAGGTGAGGGGAGGCTAGCCGAGATGGGGAGCCGCTGGGGACTGAGCATGAAGGGAAACTCGGATCCATAGTCTTCTAGTTTCGTCTTCCTGCAGCTAGAGTCGTCGAGCTCAACTAAAGCAAGGCTAATAAAGCACCCACGGAAGCGACCCGTGAGAGTTGGACTTCGCGCGTGGTTTTCGCGCGTTTGAATTTGGCGCGCAGACTGCCTCGAGCCCAGTTTTGTCACCGGCACAGCTCTCACGTTAAACATACGCAAGGTTCAACCTCGCTAAAGCCGCAGTGCTGCATGCTGCCGCAGCTGTGATCTCGCGCATGCATAAACAAATGTGCCGCTCTCCGGCACAGGTGCATAATGTGCTGGAACCACGTTCAATAACCCGTGCAAAGCATGCGCACGGATAAGTATAATGTTCAGCGCATGTTTGCCTACTTTCCCAAATGTATAATGAAGGGCATGGGCACAAATGCTGCCGCACAATGCAACCGGTCGGGTTTTAACGTTCATAGTGTCTGAACGGTGCATCAGAAGTACAGTCTCCTGTTCTGTTCTGAAAACCGTCGTGACTATGCCTCTAAAGAAAAGGTCTGGCTATAGCCGCCAATCTCTGGCAGCAAAAAGACAAACAGAGCTCAGAGCTGCAGAAAGTGGGGAGCAAAGGCAAGCTCGCCTTGGAGCACATCGTGTAAGCACTGCGCTTGCACGAAGTCTCGAGTGTGCGGAACAAAGGCGAGCTCGCCTTGAAGCAGATTGTGAAAGCACTGCGCTTGCATGAAGCACGTTCAATGATCCGTGCGAAGCACGGGTAACTATGCTAGTATGTAATATGTATGACTGCATTTTGGCGGAAATCTGCAGGTGATTGTGGACCCTAGGCCCTGAGCCCTGCCCTTATTACGCAATCCCTCTGCAATCTACGCTCTTGTTGAAAGCTTCCATCAGCACAACGGACAAAGCGAGCGCTGCAGCTGCCAAGCAAAACTGCAGCTCACATACACACCGATTTTGTGCCAGCTGATCTGCCAGGTGATGTAATCTCGTTACAGTGTCTGCTCAGCCTTGCACTGTACTGCTGGCATGGCATGGAGCCGTCGCCCCTTTCCATGTTTCAAACTGCCCATGCATATGACCCGCATTTTTTTTGGCGTGATCCAGATTGGCTTGGATTCCGAAAACTAATCCGAGATTGATTGCAACAAGGCCTAATGGGGGAGACGTTGCCTTTTCTTTTCATGCACTCATTAGGCCATCTCCCTCTTTTTGTACTTATGTCTTCTCTCCATTTATGCTATCTTGTAATACAGACTTGTCGAGTAGCGAGTGGTCTGTAAACGCAGGCACACAGTACTATACTTTCCGCAGTGTTAAACTGTACGCCGCACATCCCTACATAACCTTGTATGTCTATTTTGCTTTTTCGCTCTCTTAGACATATCCGAGATGGGTGTCTGGGAGAACTCTTAATATCTTTAATAAAGAGTATATCAACTATCAATATCCATTGCATGAAAAAGAAAGTTCACAAGCATGGGAACAAACCGAAAAGACCACATGCATGTGCATGCTGGTCAATTCGTGTTGCAGTTGCGGCCTTGCATGCACAAATTATTCTGTGTCTTTGGAAGCGACTGTACTAGTGCAGATAGTTACCGGAAATTTCGGAAGCCGCAAAGTCAACGCCTGCGTGGATTATTAAAATATCACTGACCCCGAGCTCTACCCGAGTGGATTACGGATTACTTAGGGCGTTTTCGTTTTGTAGTGGGAATGTATTCCGGAATGCATTCCAGAATAGGTTTACCTACGCGTAAATCGAACACATGCGCGTACGGAGTTCCATACTCAATCCGGAAGGAGCGAGCGGTCGTGATGATGTCGATGAAGGTGGCACACTCGAGCTGGCGGTTGCGCTGCCATCCGCCCTGGTCTAGGCCTTTCTACTGCACTACACGATGCCTCGGGATTCACGTTTCGCTTATAGCCGTAAACGTCATCAAGCTTCTGGAACGGGCAGGTATTGCGCTCTCACCCCGTTTGAGCATTGTGATCCAACACCTTGCGGTAGGCGTTCGTGAGGCTCTTCTATTTGAGGCTGCAAATGTTCCAGTTCACGCCAGCAACACCCTGTAAATCCGATCACCTAAGCCCCTTTGCGATAGCCTCCCAAATAGACAGGCTTTGAAATCGACGGACGAAAACTTCCACTTTTGCTCAGTGTATATCTTTATGAACGCCTTCACCATTGGCACCGACCAAAAAAAATTTGGGCCGCCATTAGCAGAGGTCAGTCCTGCAGCTTCCTCAAGAGCTGTTGTGATAGCAGACGATGGTCCTTCAAGCGACTCACTGTCGGTAACATCCATCGTTTCTCCTTGAGACCTCAACTCAATCGACAACCAGAAAGACACGAGCGATTGACTTGCCTGCATTCGCTAAAATGCCCAGCTATCACGCCTACTAGTTCCGGTTTATATTCCAAGTTATTCCTGACGCGAGCTGGAATACATTCCTATTCCAGAATATTATTCCTATTCCGGAATAAACAAATCGAACGTTTATTCCGGTTCCGGTTTATATTCCTAAACCGGAATAGCTACAAAACGCCCTAATTAGGCCTAATTTAGTCCCTACTAAAGGGACACTGTCATGCGGGATCCGGGTCTGAGTTTAGAGAAGATGTCACTAACTTTTCCGGACTGAATCCGTTCGTATCTCTGCGATCCTTGCCTTCTCTAGGCCCAAACAGCATGGAATACGTTCAGTTGGACATAAGATTTCTGTTTTTGTAGATATTGGCGTCGTCAGTGGCAGCTGGTGTCGGGAATTCTCATTCTCTTCCCCCTATCAGGCGGGCGATCAGCAATCGATCGTTGCCGCTGCTTTTTCACTTTTTTTGTAGGTGCCTGTTTCTTTGTCGCTGGAACCTTGGTGAAACCATTCGCTACGACTAAAAAAGCTCACAGATGACGCTCGTGGATTTTACGACCGCCTAGCAGCTGATTCACTGTCCAACGAAGGCAGTTTCGACAAGGCGGTGAGTCCGATTTCATCTAGCGGCTCCCGCGATTGCTCGCCAAGCTCAATTGAGCAGTCGACGATTTTTCAACAAGTTCCCTCTGTCATGAGCAGCTTTCTGCTGACGAAATAGTGAGGAGTAATTTACTGCGGGGTTCAAGTTTGTGTCTTATACATGAAAGGTGCTATTCGCTGTGGAAGATTGTGGATGCAGACTACGTATTAGCTGGTCGATTCTGACGCAGCGTTAGCGCCATACCTCCGTTGATCAATGCAAACAACATTCCGTCGCTGACGAGTATAGCGTCATCGCTACAGCGTAGCTAGCAAGATCGCTGTTTGTGCCAGCGGAAAACGCTTACTACGAAGCGCCTGGAGATGATAAAACGCTAAACTGTCGAGTAAACCGTTTGCCGTTTTATTTCCCCCCGGGATATAACGACTTCATCTGCTTCTGTCTCTCTAGATGTCTCCTCCTCTTTTCCATCCTCTCTCTTTCCCTTACTCTGTCCTTCCTCTAACAGAATGTTGCCAATGTAATAAAGGGTTTGTTTCGTATGCAGTTTCTTTTGCGCATCCAGCTGTGATATGAGGTATGTCTTAGTTGGGGCATGCATCAAATGCCGCCAGGTTCTTTCCCGGCAGTGTTCCGCAGCGCAAGACTACCTTAGTGCCAAAGTGCAGTTGCAAAGCAGTTCGCCATCATGGAGCTGCATGCCTCCCTGCTTCCTCTGCTAGAGTTGCAATTCTTTTGACTTGGATCATTTCTGTACTGCGGCGTTCTCTAGATAGAAGCTAAAGCTGCTGAAGTCGTGCAGATTCCTGTCACCGTTTGCCCGCCACAGCTAGATGACGGAAAAGTTACGGACTGACGCGCTCCGCCTGCTGTACCATGCATGCCGGCTGCGTCGCTGTCTTATCTTGTATATGCGGTGTATGCTCTTCAATGGGCGAGCATGCATTTACATTGGCATGTACATAGCGAATGGTCCGGTGTGCGTGGCAGTATCCCTTGAAGATTAATCCGCTCGGGCTGTCCAAAGAAATCGAACCCTGTGTGAAATTAACAGAAGCCATTCTCGGATTACGCCCAGAAAAATACGGCCCAGCTGTTGTTGAGACAATTAAACAAAACATTGCCTCGAGGCTAGGCTTGTAAAAAAAGCGAGCTTTAAAAATCACTTTAAACATCTTGAAAAGTTTTAGATTTCTCCACAAGCCTTGTAGTACTAAAATACACATTCGGTGTTTAAAACAGACTTTTTCCACCTTGATGGAAAAGGCTATGACTTTTAGGCTACCCATTTGCATGGAATGGTAGTCTTGAACCCGACCCCACAAAGGCCGCCGCCCAGCGCCTTTAAATTTCCGATACTGATAAGCAAGGTTGGGTCGGCTTCGAGACTACATCGAATGGATACTTGGATATCCGATGAATACCTGTTCTCTCAACACCTTCAACACCTTTCTAAGGTACGCCAACTACACGCCACGTGGCCTTGTGCCTTGTAAAGACAAGTTTGTGTAGCAGTTGACTTGATGTTTAACTTAGCTACCGAGCTTTAAATAGTGTTTAAACACTGAATTTTGGGCATTGCGGAAAGCTTAAAAATAGATTTTGAAGATGTTTTTTTTTTCGAAAAGCCTACTCGAGGCAATGATTTTGCTCATGCATGCAAGAAGTTGGTTCCAGACCTGCATTGTATACGTACTCTGCACATCTACGGGAGGCTACATGCACGCCCGATCCGTGTTAGTAGGAAAAATCAAGGAGAAGAAGGAGCTGTTGGTAGAACACAAGAACACAAACATCGTGACATACACACACACACACACACACACACACACACACACACACACATGCACAATACTAGTGTATATTTTGAACATTTCAAAATTGCGTGGTTTTCCGCAATGTAGGAATAGGAAGGACAAGTTTCGGATTGTCGCTCTACGTTCCCGGCGTAGGCGCGGCACATATGTACAGTACACTTCCGCGAAAGACTGGCGCCCGATTTATCCACGTCCGAAACTTGTACTTCCTACGTTAGGGAAAACTACACAATTTTGAAATGATCGAAATCTACACTGGTAATAAGAAGTCTCAGGCAGAGGTCACGTGGAACGTCCAGTACAAAGGACACGGCGCGGCATTTTTAGTTGAGCTGAGTTTGACCTTGTATTGAGAGCTGGAGACCACCTGTCTTTTGAGCTTTAGTGTTCTACATGCCGACAACCGAGGCATCCGCTAAACGTACAAACATGGCGGTCCTTCACAGTATGACGTCAAATTACGGATTCAAGTGCCGTTGGGAATTTACTAGTATGTTCCAGCCGTCATCATTGAAAGTAATTATTAAATATTTCCCACTACAGTAGTCAATATTAACTGGCATCAGGATTTTTGTAAAATCCAATCAAATATTTCACTGTGGCCATGAGAGAGTTGGCATTGTCCGAGAGTGTAAGAGAAGCACAACATTACCAGTGTAAATTTCGGCCATCAATTTTCTGCTGCTGCTTTGCCATTGATAATTGAAAAGTAAACACAGGACATTGCCGTTTTTCTGCGCGCGGCCGGGGTAGGCGACATATCGTTGGTGTCTCGTATTGACTTGCAACGTGCATCCGCACCATATGCAAGAACTTGAGGCGGATTATTATTTTGTACATGTAAATCAATTGCTGTAGTTCTAAGAGACTACAGACGACAGCCTAGCGCCTGAAGCTACGCTTAGAGTGAAGCGCAATAAGTAGTTACAGGTCTCATTTGTTGATTCGTTCGTTGTGCGTACTTCCTTCTGGATCTGGTATGGCGTGTAAAGCGTCCTCTTTTCACGACCCAAAAGGGGAGAGAAAGGCAGCAAGCCTTAAGTCGCAACAAGTAACTAAGGAGTGCTTAAGCGTAATTTTTCGGCTTCAGGCTGAAACTATTAAATTTTTTCTGACGATGCGTTCGCCCGTCGGCGGAGAGTCCTGGGTTTCTTTGTTGTAATCTCTTTGCAATCTCTGTTTGAGTCTCATGCAATTCTTGCACGCAGAAAACAATCTCGCCTTCATTTTCTGGTTGACCGATGTAATGGCGAGCTAGCAATCAAGGTGTAAGGAGCGCACACAGGGATTGAGAACTATTAGCCTATGGAGTTTTGGATACGGAAACATAGGTGTGATCGTGAGCAGGCAGCAACATTAAACGCAGCTGGGACAGATCTGTAGATTATTATATAAATGATCGTAGAATGAGACGTATAAAGACCTGCACATACATGTACTGCACTGCCAGTGTAAATTTCGGCCATTAAAATTTTGGGTAAAATCAGAAAACATGGATATTGGATTTTGGCTTGAAAATGCAAAATCAAACTTTGACACATCTGGGTGCTAGTACATGAATTTTGATTAACAGTATGCCTCAGAATGCAAACTTCAGGAGAAGGATGAAGATTTGATCCTACAAATGAATGCCCACAATAAACAAGCGAAGCTAAAATGCTCGCTCCGCTCTCTGAGCTGATCTTACAAGTACCAGTACGTCAATAAAACATTAATACTCCTCATTATATCCTGTTCTTCATCGACCCCAATCCATCATGATCAACTTCGCTGTCATCGACCCAGGGATTATAGGCCTCCTAGAAACAGCCGTAGACTACCCCAGCACCAAACGTTCGCTGGCGACGTGAAATAGCTTGGCGTGGGTGGCCAGCTCGACATCTTTCACCGCCGACGACTGATGAATAGATACCCAACAAGCCACGAGCATGCAAGCGCGGCAGCTACTCCATGCAAGTCTGGGCTTCTTCAACAGTGCTGGCGATATCCTGGCTTTGGAGAAGGGCCCATCCATCAATAGAGCGGACTCTTTCGTGTTCGTGTTTGGGCTAAATATGAAGTAACTTGGAGAATTGTCGTTTTACTCTCGATCGTACACACGGAACAGAGCTCGGAGAGCGGAGCCGGCTAGCAGTAGTACAGTGCAGTGTGCTCGAGCGCTCGCGCGTATCATGCGGGCTAGCTCAGCAGTCCTTGTTCAAAGTTTCGTCCTGCATTTTGAATGCGTGTATTCATTTGATCATTCAAAAATCAAACAACTTTTTGACGTAAATATCGTTCGAACTTTGATGTTTTACTCGCCAACTCTTTCAAACGGCAAAAGACAATTTTTTTAATCGTTTATTTTATATCGGCAACTCAACAGTGCAAAGCACAACTATAAAGAGAACCGAATCACAATTTC
>JAOWAW010115223.1:0-13153 GCA_028565695.1 Nicola tetela
CTCTCTCTCTCTCTCTCTCTCTCTCTCTCTTTCCCTTTCATTCTTTCTCTGTCACTAAATGCTAGAGCAGAAATTCTCCTCATATCTTAGCAAGGGCTGCATTGCACTGTACAGGGGACTGCACTGCCTACACATGTAGCCCATTGATCAATAGCGTGGTATTGATCTGTTGACAGTTGTTGACTTTTCCTGTGATACTTGTGTTGTGTACCATCATGTATATGGGTAGATGTTTGTGTGTGTGCCTGTGTGCGGTGCGAAGCTGGTCTGTTGAGGTTGCATTGATTGTTCGTGTGTTTTTGTTCCAGCTACAATGGAAGAGAAGGTGTTGTTCCGGCGGCGTACCTGCAGTATATGACAGCACGGCCAAGTGAGCTTGGCAGCGGCCATACAGGGGGTGTGGAGGTTGTGGCAACAGTGAGTGAAGCGGTGACAGGCCAGCTGGAGCAGCAGGCAACTGACACAGAGAAGAAGAAGAATGACAAGAGAAAGGAACAGATTCATTTGAAGCCACTTGAAGCCCAAGGTGAACACTGTTTACATGACTCTTTCAACCTGTCTCTCCCTCTCTGTCTCCAAGTTTATCACACACTCTCTGTATCTATCTGGTTTTCCCTCTTGTTCTATCACACTTTGTTGATAATCTCTTGTTGTCACTGTTCATTTTCTGTTCTGTGTGTGTGTGTATGTGCACATGTGTGATCACGAGTTGCATGTGAGGATGTACACCTTCAATATATCAATTTTTTTCGTTCTGTGAAGCATCAGTTAGATGACGATTTTAATACTCGTACTTACTTAAATGCATTTAAATTATCAGCGTGCTTCACATGCATCATTGTGTTTTGCACTCTTAATTTTTGTCACACACTCACAGGAGGCCGATCAGCCCTGGCACCACGGCGACAGTCAATTAAAGTATGTGGTTCAGAATGTCAAGGTAGAAATGCCATCTTGTATTTTTTGCAGACTGAAACTCCTGTTCCATCTTTTGTGATTGTGTGATGTGTGACTTTGCTTCTCATTAACCCATTCTCAGATTCACCGGTATGAATTGTAACAAACCAATGTCAACAAGTGAATGCACTTTGTTTATTTGTCATTGTTTCTGCTCTTCAGGTCACTAAGAAGATGAGAAGCCAGTTAACGAGTGGTGTCTCCAAGCAGCTGTCTGTACCCGAGGGTGGAGTGCTAGCAGCCGGTGCAGCTCTGGCTGTAACTAAAAGCAAAAGCACACCACCAGCAGCTGACACGTCAGCAGACAGCAGCGACAGAGTGCCAGTGATGGTCACGTATCGTGCTGTCGGCTCCACTGAAATTTCGCTTGATGAAGGTGCAGAAGTTGCAGTTCTTGAGCGCAACAACACAGGCTGGTGGTATGTTGAAGCAGGTGGTCGCCGTGGCTGGGCACCAAGCTCAAGCTTTCTGAACAATGCACAGAGTCCGCCGTCAAGCCCGGAGACAGGCAGATCAAGAGGAAGCAGTGATGAACAAGCCGACACGCGCCAATATGTAACGATGGCAGATTTCACTGCCGCTGCTGATGACGGAATTAGCTTTAAAGGTGGGCAGGAAGTTAAAGTACTTGAAAAGGCAGCAAACGGCTGGTGGTTCTGCATCATTGACGGTCAGGAGGGGTGGGTGCCGTCATCATACATTGAAGAGAAGCCTTCATCCACTCCAGTCTCCCCAAAGTCAAGCAGTAAGCCAGATTTAGCTGGGGACTTGGCAAAGGTTTCCTTGCGGTCAACGCGCAAAGATGATGTAAAACAAGAGCTTAAGCCATCACCGTCTGCACCATCTTCGTCAGATGCAGTTGGTTTTGGCAAAATTGCTTTGAAGCCGGTGAGGGCAGGAGGGGATGAAAGCAAGGAAAGTGGAGCCAAGGGTGTTCCTGGTGGTGGAAGAGTTGCCCTGAAGCCCAGTGCAAAGAATTCTGGTGATCGTTCTGGAAGTGCAAGTGTAAAGCCAGCCCTAAAGCCAGTTGCTTCAGGAAATACTGAACAGCCAGCTCAGACTGTTAAGAAGAGCACTCCTCTGGCCTCTGACCAAGTGAAAACAGTGCCTGGTGATGATGAAAGCAAGCAAGGTGCACCCATCGTCTTGCCTGCTGGTGAAAAGGCTGCCCTAAAGCCTGTTGCAAAGAAGCCTAGTGATCAGTCAGATAGTGCAGCTGTAAGGCCAGCACTGAGACCAGTCACTAAGCGAAATGCCAGTGAGTCTACTCAGCCTGTTAACAAGACCAACTCAGAAGTAGATGAAACATCATCTGTGGCTGAGAAATCCGGTTCTGTTGCTGCTCAAATTGCAAAGCTTCGTGCAGTTCCTTCTGTTCCAACATCTGGCACTGCTTCGGGAAGTGACAATGGTCCAACGGCAGCTGTCAGAAAACCCTTGAAGCCACCTGCTGCGTCACAAAAGCTAGAAGCTGGCAAGCAATTAGGAGCAGGCAACAGCACAGACAGTGGCTTGCCAGGAAAACGCTTTCCTGCAATTCCATCCAAAGCAGATGGCTCAACTGCAGCAGCAAGGTCACCAGCTGCTGGCAGACGCGGAACAGCTCTGAAGCCGAATGGAGTGCCACAAGTCAACTCCAGGCCAACTGTTCAGAAACCAGTCAGCAACCCACCAGCACCAGCTTCAAGGGAACAAGCACCTACTTCGGGTAATAAAGCTGGAAAGGTTAAAGCTCCTCCTGGTTTGGCAGCAATGTTTGGAGGTGGTGATAAAGCATTGTCCACCAGCCCATCCAAAGAGCCAGCAATGTCAGGAGAGGAGTATGTGGTCATTGCAGATTATGAGAAGGAGGATGACTCGGGCATCAACTTGAGGAAGGGGCAGAAAGTCACTGTCGATGAGAAAAATCCAAACGGTTGGTGGTTCGTTATCTGTGGGAGCGGTGAAGGCTGGGCTCCATCAACATTCTTAGAGAAGGCTGACAAGGGTAGTCAGGTACCATCTCGTCCATTGAAGCCACCACAGAATGCTGCAAAGAAGCCAGCAGCAACACAGAGGCCGTCACCGGCAAAAACACCTGGTGCAACTGGTGAAAGCACTTATGTTGTGTCTGCTGATTACACAGCTGAAGGTAGGGATGATATTTCTCTGAAGGAAGGCACTACTGTTACTGTCCTTGAGAAAGCAGACACCGGGTGGTGGTTTGTCAAAGATGGTGGCAGGGAAGGATGGGCGCCATCAACATTTCTCACAGAGAAGTCGTCCAAACCATTGCCCAGTGGAGCAAAGAAGCCCACATCCGCAGCAGCATCCAGTGCCAAAAAGCCTCCGAAACTGCCTGGTCGGCCAACTGCCAACACCAACATGAAGAAGTATGTTGCTGTTGCAGACTTCTCTGGTGAAGGAGGTGAAGTATCGCTGACACAGGGACAGGTAGTTGATGTTCTAGAGAAGGCTGATACAGGTTGGTGGTATATCAAAGCAGGTAGCAAAGAGGGCTGGGCACCATCCACGTACATTGAAATGGCTTGAAGTCTGTAGTTGTTGGTTCAAGTCAATGAACAACAACTTGCTTTTATTTGTACTTGATATTTTCTTGTGAAAAGTGTTGGAATAATTGATTTGAAGCTATGGAGCTGGCTCCACTTTTGCACCAATACTGTATTGTTTCCGACACTACATTCATGTCTTTTTATGTGAAAATATTGTACATTACTATACTCTCATCCACTCATAATTCTGTACAGAAAAATTTAGCCATGCATTTGTTGATAGTACTTGATACATGCGCTGGCTCACAGCTAAGACCACCACCGCATGTTACTAGATATAACTCATCCATGCACCAGATCTACGTTGCCAGGCATGTGCACACTTGTATTCATCGTAACTATAAATACTCTGCTTGGTGTCAGTGTATTGTTTATCAGATCATCAATAAGAACATGAACTCCCAGGCTAAATAGTCCACATTACAACTATCTACTCCTTGGCCGTTGTGTGTCTGGTCATTTTTCGTATTACTTGGTTATAAAAAAGGGTTGGGATTCCATGTTATGTGTGTTTGTGTCTGCATCAATGAAGTTCTAAATGATTGGTTTGGGGTTGTTGATATGGTCAAGAGTTGCCACTGAACGTAACAAGTTGCTTGGCAATTTGTTGTACACTATGCATTGTGGGTGACACCATGAACTGTATATATTTGATTCATGGAAAGACGTTCTCAGTTTCCAGTTTGTTTGGATGTTCATTGCACAGGTGCACTTACTTATGATGTCTACCTGTTAGGTTCTCTGCTAGTATACTTGGACAATATGGTGGACATTTGCTTTTTGCCACTGTGTACTTGCTTGAGGAACCAGTCCTTTGACCAAGGTGTACATACAGAGGCAGCAGCAGCCCTTTGAAGATGGAGAGGCAAGGTGGCAAAGCCCGAGCATCCTAGGGGGTCTGGGGGCATACCCCCCAGGAAAATTTCAAAAATTAAGTCTCCAAAAGTGCATTTTGAAGTATTTTCAAGTTATTTTTAGAGCCCATGTCACATTGTGCATGACGTGGAAATCACACTGCCAGGAGCTTCACAAAAACCTTCACTTTTTGTGGGGGCGATGCCCCATCAAAGTTTCTTTTTTGGGGGGGGGGACGGTCACCCCCCTGCCCCCTGGGTCACTGCCACTGATGTAAAAAAAAATGTGTGCAGTGTTTTTTTTTCTCACAGAGAAGCTCTAACAATGAAACACAAAACAGGGTTTGCTACTGGCAATACAATCTGATATGTGCATGCATCATGAGTGCCTTGATTGGCAAGTTCTGTAAAACAAGAAATTTTTGCAGGTGGGAAATTTTGGCGAATTTCGCAAATGGATGAAAATCGCAAACTCAAGACGCATGAAAAAGTACTTCAGAATGTGGTAGGCTGTTGCTATGCTTCACTGGACAGCCCTTGTATATATCAGGTATTGGAAATAACCCGTTACAGACTGAGGGCTGGTTTGGCAAACACGCGAACAAACTCACCGCAAAAAAATTTTCGTTTACTCAGCTGCTCAGTACTAAGTAGAGAATTAAAATAAATAAATAACTACTGGGCGCGGGCTGCGCTGACATTCCAGCTTGCTCTCCTGTCTACATCAGTATAGCAATCGGTCTTCCTCTCTCCCCTCAAGCATAGCGGTGATCGATGAGACTGACGTCGGTCAGTGTAACACAGAAACGTCACCAGTTACAGGTCTGTGAAATGGCCGAGAATGATCGACGTGACCTTGACCTTCCGCTTCTGGCAGTCGTTGGACAGTACTTCGCACAAGAGGCGCGTGATCGGTTGTCCGATGTAGGCCGGTTGGAAGTGTATCAGACAGCTGATGAGTTGTTGGCTTCGAAGGTTGAACCTTTTTCTCTGTTTGTTTGGCATGTTCCGATTGCCTATTTCGATGAAGCACTCATGCTTCGCCTACCCTCTTTGCGCCTTATTGTTCGTCTCGGTGTTGGCTATGATAACGTTGACATAAAAGCTGCTGGTCGCCTCGGTATCGCGGTCTGCAATGTGCCAGCCTATGGCACCGAGGAAGTAGCTGATGCAGCTATGTCGCACATTCTGAATCTTTATCGCCAAACGATGTCCTTGGCCATTGACCGCCAGCGGCATGACATCGCTGTGCCGGTAACAGCGAAAGACATCCAATCTGTAGCGAAGGGTGTCACTCGGATACGCGGTCAGAAACTGGGTATCATCGGACTGGGTCGCATTGGCACTGCCGTGTGCCTACGTGCCAAGCCATTCGGTATGGAAATCTCCTTCTACGATCCGTTTTTGCCTGATGGAATTGACAAGGCTCTCGGAATCCGCCGCCACCACCAGCTTGACGGCCTTCTGGCGGAGAGCGATTGCATCACCCTGCACTGTAATGTCACGGAACAGAATAAACACCTGCTCGGCGAAGAGGCCCTGAGCAAAGTGAAACGAGGGGTTCGGCTGGTCAATACAGCACGGGGTGGGCTTGTCGACGAGAAAGCCCTCGCAAAGGCACTCACCGACGGTCGAGTCTCGTCAGCAGCTCTGGATGTCCAGGAGGTCGAGCCGTTCTCTTGGGAAGGTTCGCCCCTGTCGGCGTGTCCTAATGTGTACTGTCTACCTCATGTGGCTTGGTACAGTGATCAGAGTATAGTGGATATGTGGACGATGGGCGCTGAGGAGGTGCGAAGGGCTGTGCTTGGACGACACAAACCCGGGCCTTTGATCGGGCAGCTATGGAACTGTGTAAACAGACAGTACTGGGTGCAGCCTCCAGGCAGTGACTAGCTGTGCGAACTGGGCCGGTTGTGTTTTCACCTGTGTGCATGCAGACAGCTGGGCTTGGATTTGGGTAGAGTAGACCTAAAATACAAATTGAGTGAAATCCAAATGCCAAATCAATTTCAATGGTTGATAACGACCTGTGCGCAGAAACACGCGCACAGACACAGACACACACAAAACAAACAAATTAACAAACGAACGAATATGATTAGGAATTAAGTATGTCAATAATTTCCAACAACATTGTATACGAAATACAGACACTATGTTGCTATTTAATTCAAAATAGTTTTTATTATTTATTATGCTTTTATTGAAAGCATTTTTCAGAAATTATATGAAGATTCTGTCGATGTTATTTTTTTCAAAAAAGACGTGATGAAATAGGTATAATTTCCTTATTGGAAAGGCAAGATCATTTTGCTCATGGCAATTGTGGTAGGAATGAAGTTGATGGCTGTTTGACTTGAAGGATACAGTAATTTAGGACAGTTTTGGTAGCATACCATTTTCAGCAGAAGCCAAAAATGCTGCTTTGATACCTATTAAACTTCTGTGCAAGGCAGCACAAAGGAAATAAAACACAATGTGTGCATGCATTAGCTCCTGTATGTAGTCTTGGGCTTTGGTAATCTAGGCTGACATTCTTTTAGCAATTTCATGCAAAAACAGGAAAGAAGCATAATCAGTGCAAATCAGCATTTTCCTAGCATTTCTGAGTACTTAAAAAGCATTTTCTGGTTTTAGCAACCATTTGGATTAGATGGTGTGGATCATCATGTGTAGTGGCAGTGTGCCTGGTTTTTCAGGCTAGTTCCTCTTGTGGCTGCTACCTCTATGCACTCACATTGTAAAGCAGGAGGGTAACTCCTAGAGCTATCTCTGCCCTTTTTAACCAGATTTTCATTTGTTTGTTTTTTTTTTTTCATTTGAAAGTACATGGCGAGGCCATTGAGTTTCTGCAATTCAAATGCATTTCTGACAAGAGGAACTCAAGAAAAATTAGAAAATGTTTGAAAAATAAAATTTTTGGCAGAGTTTTGCACTTATATGGTATGATCTATCTATAAAATGACATTGTATATCTTTTCCTAAAAGGCCATTCTACAAAAGCCTTGTCATAAATTTTTGAGATTTTTCTCCTTTGTTGCAAAACATCAGTTTAACTCAAAGTTAGCAATTTTTGGTAAAAATTGAGTTTGAACACGTGTATCTTCAAAACGAGACAGAATTTTAAAAAATCGCTAGTAAGTTTTTTAGACAAGGACAAAAAGATTCAGCATGCCATGTTTCATCACGATACTCCAAGCCGTTTTTGAGATAAACTCACGGAAAGGAAAGCAGAATGGACTGCCAGAAATGGTTATTTTACGTTTTGGCGATGAAGCCGGCTCTGTCAAGTTGGCGTTGTCTAGAGGATAGTAGAGCCCTTCAGCGTCTACTCTTCAGCGTTGGATGATGTATTTTTGTTTGCTCACGCACGTGCACCGGTTGCCGCAGAGAGCGCCATGGCCAAGCGCTAGCTGCAGTAATCGGCGCAATTTCAATATACTGCTTACCTTTTTTATTTTTTTATTTTTATTTTTCGTTTCTTGATTTTTGACTTTTCATTTCTTGATTTTTCATTTCTTCATTTTTGGGCGCCTTTATTTCGATCAATATACTGCCTACCTTTTGATTTTGATTGTTGGTTTCTTGATTCGGGGCTTTTATTTTATTTTATGGTACCAAATAGGTAGGCAGTATGTTGATTACTGCCTACCTTGTGATTTTGGATTTTTGGTTTCTTGATTTTGGATTTCTGTACCGAAAAAAAAATTAGGTTTGTGAATTTTGTGCGGTTTACTATTTCAACACTTCCGACTCAACCCTATTAGGCTATGTAATTGCTTACTAATGCGCCCTAAGGCACTTCGATCTCTGCTAGCTAGTTAGCGCTCGGGATGTAATATTCGTTGGTATACTAAATCAGTAAATGGTTTACCACACATGTATGTCTTATGACGTCACACATACATTTTGATCGGCGATTGAAGGGCGGTATCATATGCGATACCAGCCTGTAGGGATTTTTCTTGTAGAATCTAGGGAAAACTACGGGAGCACAGGTGCACGCGGACCTTGGATTCCAATATATACAGGCCAACAACTCGTCATCTGTCTAATACACTTCCAACCAGCCTACAGCTACATCGGTCAACCGATCACGCCGGCTGAATCGGAATCCAAGGCCCGCTCAAGCTGTTTACCTAAGCCTAATAGTATTACACACTTGCAAACCGGGATAAACTACACGTTTTAGGTGGAGATTTAATTTACTAACTTTTACTGTTAGCAAACAGTCATTTTACACTTAACTACAGTATGCTGCCGCTTTCAGCATCAGATGAAGCCAGGGCGAAGTCGGAATTATCCAATAGTCGGAAGAGACTCTAATTCATATGTCACAATGCACTAACTCATAATATTACGATTACTCATCAAGCGTCTATACATCAGTTATGGCTCTTAAAGTTTTTTTTTTTATTATTATTGCAGTTTGATCATCTGGTGACTATTCCGCGTTTTCATTCATGTTCAGACTACTAATATCAAGTGTTGGGGCTGAGTGACATCGGTTGTAATGGTAACATAGCCTGATGTCATGCGAGCTCGTCGCCTCCAAGCGTAGTTGTGTCCTTCTACCTCTTCTACCTTGATCGCTTACAAATACATTACATGTACAGTACATGCCAGTGTGTGTATGATCGTCAGTTGCTCTCCGTGATCCATTAATGCATTGACCGATGCTGAAGTGCAAGTGGGGACATACGGATCAAGGCACTGCTGTTCGACCATGTTTTCATTGTACATTCTGCCTCGTGCTTTCACTATTTTATTTTGTGCATTATGTGATCGATGGCACTATGCGATCATGCGATGACCGCGTTGATACATACGTCATGACCATCGACGCAAT
Source organism: Nicola tetela (assembly GCA_028565695.1). Classification (NCBI taxonomy): domain Eukaryota; kingdom Metazoa; phylum Porifera; class Calcarea; order Clathrinida; family Clathrinidae; genus Nicola; species Nicola tetela. Next base: position 9,213 of record JAOWAW010115223.1, read on the forward strand.
GTTTATCACCATGGCCGCCGCACGCGTTGTCGATCGACAATCGTAATATATATATATTATATATAACTTCGAATTCGATCATGACAATGGAAACTTCACGCATTCATTACGTTGCACGTTGCACTCATGCATTGTTCATTGTTTCCATTGTAGCTATAGCTTGCACTGCTGCGCGCAGTTGCAGGTGGTAATAGTTGCATTATAATCCATTCAGTTTAGTGCTCGAGCTAGCTCGAACCTGCTCGAGCGAGAGCATGAAGTGAGTACCACCTACATGTATAAAAGAGCGCGCTCAGTGAGCAGAGGGCATGAGATCGAGAGCGGAGGCAGAGGCAAGGCTAAGTCGTTTGTCCAGCACTGCAGCAGCTACATGTGCTGTAGTAGATCTACATGTATCTCATCTCCGATAACATAGTCAACTACAGACGCCTTGTGCACGTCAGCAGCGGTGCCGTTTTCTATGCTCAAACTGCTAGGCGACCGGTTTCTTGTTTTTTCCTTTGAGTTTCATAGTATATTTTGCCCGTTCCGAAACTCGGAGTGCGGGCTAGTTCGGGCTTCATAGCTCCATCCGGTACAACCTTGACTGTGAGTGATGGCCGCCGAATCAAAAGCGGATCGCGGTTTGCCGCTAGTTGCTGTCATAGGAGAGTATGTGGCGAAAGAGGCAGAAGATTTGCTGGCGGACGTTGGATTCCTTCAGCATTTTCGATCAGTTGAAGAGCTCATAGCGTCCAAAAGAAGCCCGTACGCGATGTTTGTCTGGCATATTCCGAGCACCAAGTACAACGAGGAGGTGCTCTCCCGCCTGCCGTCGCTTCGTCTTATTGTGCGAATGGGTGTTGGTTGCGACAACATCGACTCAGTGGCTGCAGGTCGACTCGGTATTGCGGTGTGTAATCTGCCTGCCTATGGCACAGAGGAGGTGGCTGATGCTGCTATGTCTCATATTCTCAATCTCTACCGACGGACGCTGTCTCTCATCATCGACCGCCACACTACCGACCCAGCTCCGGTCACTGCCAAGGAGATCAGTGAAGCCGGGAAGGGGATAACACGTATGCGCGGTCAGAAATTGGGATTGATCGGCCTTGGTCCGATTGGTATAGCCGTGTGTTTACGAGCTAAGCCCTTTGGATTCGACGTCTCTTTCTACGATCCATATCTGCCGGAAGGTATGGATAAAGGTTTGGGTGTACGTCGCCATCATCACCTCAACGATCTCCTCGCAGAAAGCGACTGCATTTCACTGCACTGTCCGTTGACAAGTCAGACGAGGCATCTGCTTGGGCAGGAAGCATTCGAAATCATGAAGAGAGGTGTGCGCCTTGTCAACACTGGGCGTGGCGGCGTCATCGACGAGGCTGCCCTGGCCAGAGCTCTCGTCGGTGGGAAGGTTTCGTCGGCTGCTCTCGACGTCCAGGAGAAGGAACCGTTTCGATGGGAAGATTCTCCACTGGCGAAGAGCCCGAACATCTATTGCCTCCCTCATGTGGCGTGGTATAGCGACCAAAGCATCGCGGATGTTTGGAGAATGGCGAGCGAGGAGGCAAAGTGTGCTCTACTCTGTCGGCAACAGTCTGGCCGTTTAACAGAGCATTTAAACAACTGCGTCAATGTGAAACATTGGCGCGAGCCTAAAGAGAAGTAACAAGAGTGGCTGTTCGAGTCAGTCGTTACTCAAGTCATATAGCACACGTAGGAATTTGAACGGCACTCTCGCTGAGCGAGAAGTAGACTACACCCAACACTGATACTGACAGTGCAGTGAGAGACAGCTACAGTGGCGGCTCTAGCTGAATGCATGCGTTTGTACAACCGTTGACTTTGAATCATGCACTGACTTTGATGAACACACTGACTCCATGTATGCCTTTTAATGTGCTAGCCCCTGTGTAACAGTAAGCAGTTGGGTTTTTTTTTCTTATAATTCTGATCATGCTACAAGCAAGAACACGCAAACTTTGCTATTGCAAGCTGTTTGCATCTGCCACTCTGGGAGATATTGTATAATGTAATGTAATCAATCTGATAACGTAGCACTTAATTATTAGTGTTTGACAGCGTGATTATTTGATAGCAACAACTTGATCATTGGGGAGCTTTCCTCTACAGAGAGGAGCCTGTAAAAAGATGAAAATACATTGAGGGTGTCTTTCTGGGCTAGAGTGGTGCATGAGCGTAGTATTGTAGTGGATTTAGTGTACTTGAGATACGCAATTTAATGAAATAATTATGCATAGTTGTAGTCACATGCTAGTATAGTGAACTCATTATTGCTGGCACAGTTTTAGGCACTGCAAAATCATTAAAAAAATCTGAGCAAACCAGTAGTTGGGCAATATTGCTTGAATGCCCCCTTTGCTATCATTCTCAGATCATGTCCGGTTGAATGAACCATGCGCATTCTTTTTGCAAAAAAGCCAAGAAAATTCCAAAGTCTCATTTGTAGTATATTTGATTATTTCCTTATCTCTTCTGCCTCTAGTTGGCCACTCACCCACTCTCTGTTGCAGGCTGTATGATACCCACCTTCACTTCTAGGTACCTGGGCACCACTTCTGCCCACTTTCCTTTCATATTAATTTGTCTGTAAAGATGAGAGAAATGAACTTGGTTTGTCAGTATCAAGAATACAACACTTCGAGTATTGACTGCTTCCGTTTCCATGAATTAAGCTACTCAGGATGCTGCATCATTATTCAATTAACTTTGATACATGGATTTTGTTGACATCTGTTGTATGTACTTTCACCTCTACTTGTACTCACACCCATGCACCTGCACATGTAGATCTACTCACACCATGCACTCACCCCCAAGAGTTCACTGTACTTTGCCCTTAATTATAACTTCTCCTTATTAGTCTTATTAGTATGTAATCTCACTCTTTCTGGTATTTCTCTTATTTTTAGCACATAATCTCTTTCACCTCCACTTCTTAGAATTCACCCCTTTGCCTACTAATGATTCATCACTTTCCATAAAAGGTATTAATTATGAAATGTTAGATTTTGATTGGCCATCTAGTTTAGTTTTTGGCCCAGTCTATCTCTGTTTGGCCCCAATTTAAGAGCCCATCCCCACGAATTTCTTCAGCCTGGTGTCATGATTGTAGTTGAACAATAAAGTTGATTCGTGTTCCACCATCACAAGGATTGCCCTTGGCTTGAACTTCATCCTGAGGTGTTTATATGGTGATTAGTTAATTTAACGGGCAAACAAAACACTGGTGTGGTTCTGTGGGTAATACACGGAGTACATAAGAAATATATAACATTTTACAAGTGGGTATAAACCCTGGGAATATAAATTGAATTCTATGGTAAAAAAGGGGTTGCATGTGGTCATGAAACTGTGCAAAGTGCACACCTATATCATATATCTGCAAAGCAGAGAAGATCCCTATTAGCTGCTACTGGGTATGAGACACATGCAAGCACCACACTGCCAATGCCATGCAGCCTTTCCTTCCTTTGGGTATTTCTTCCAAAATTTCTGATCTTGGTTCCTTTACAATGATCCACTCCATTGCCATCAAATTGAAAAAAATTCAGCAACCAGTGTCGGCACTACAATCAAGAAGCATTGTGTTTACCAAGGTTGAATTTGTGAATATTTGTGGGCACAAACCAGACTTATGAAGCCCATTCATTTTGAAACTTAAACACTGATTCTGGGTTTACTGCCGCTAGGCCATGACATACTACAAAAGAATTAATATACGCGCAGGATGAATTAGTGAGAAACTTGCACTAAGTTTCTCATGATCACGATCAAGTTGTGCTTCAAGGACCTTAATGCCATTTGATTTGCTCTAAGCTTCACTGGGAGAAGGTCTCCTTCCTGTCCATACTGGTTGCACACTTCTTAGTCCTGCCTTTCACACAATTATACAAATGACACAGGCTAAGTTAGAATGCTAAGTTTCATGCATGGCC
>JAOWAW010115234.1:0-13153 GCA_028565695.1 Nicola tetela
GAGGGTGAGAAAGAGAGAGGGGACAGACAGAGAGAGAGAGAGAGAGAGAGAGAGAGAGAGAGAGAGAGAGAGAGAGAGAGGAGAGCATCACATACTAAAAGGCAAAATGGGGGAAGGAAAAAGTAAATGACTTTAAAGATTATTTCCTTGGTAATTGGCAAACTACAGATCAATAGTTGTCAATTCTCCTCTCTCAATTGCCAGTGTTTTTCTGTTGACAGTTTCTACGAACGTCAGCTGATCTTCTTCGCATAGTTCCCTTTTCAGTCTTCATCATTGTTCCCTTCATGGAGCTTCTTCTCCCTGTCGCTATTTATTTCTTTCCAAACATGCTGCCATCAACGTTTGAGGAGGCAAAGACAAGAGTAAGTTGTTTGTTGGAAGTCATTAGGAGTATCTCAGTGTGTGTATGTGTGTGGTGCATTGTTGTGCAGAAGTATGCATATGGGTGCACGTTGTCAAAAGTTATTCTTAATTCTCAAGAATACGCTTTCCGAAGAGTATCATCTCTGCCAAGCTTTTCTCTTCTTCATTTTATTGGGTTAATAGGACAGTGAGACAGGGAAGTGGTTTGCTGATAGAAGTTTTGTTTTGTGATTCATGGTTTAAAGGTGAAAGTGTGGGTGTGTAAGGTAGTTCTCTCTCATTGATGACACTCAGTGACAGGAACTAGTGACAGGTGTGTAAGGTAGTTCTCTCTCCCTGAGGACACTCAGTGACACACTTGAACTTAAAGAAGAGAAGAGACGTTTTGAGAAGTGAAGTGAATGATTGCAGAAGCAAGCCAAATTATTTCATATCTCACTTTTACAGATGTCATATACAGCACTTCCTTTGGTTGGCCAGTTGTTTATCTAATGGTGATTTTCTCGCTCTCTTTCTGTTTGACAGGAGAAGAGACTTCGACAGCAGCTTCAGGTCAAACTTTCAATGGCGAAGTTTCTTCAGGGTGCCTTGGAGGAGACCGCGGGCCAGATCAAGGGCAAACAGGGGACGGCATTGAAGGAGTTCACCATATTTATTGAAGAGGTGTCTCGAAGTATCTTTGCGTTGTTTTGAATTTGGCATGAGACAGTGACTTTCAGTCTTAGACACTTGAATTTGATGTTTTGATGGCTTTGTACTCAATCTGTCCTTCACATTAACATCTGATCAGTGAGTCAATTGGCTGCACTTTGCTCCAGACATGAATATGGAGCATGCTACAGCCCATGTGTGTGCTAACTTCAAAAACATGTATGATTCTAGCAAGTGAGCAGTGATTTCTTCAGTTTATGTCAAACTCAAGCACAAACATTATACTATACTCCTCTGATGTTGTAGTGATTATAGGTAATATCTCTAAAATGGGCTGCACTCGTTTGCGGTAGGTGCGCGCATCTGGTGCGCAGGTTTCCAGCAAAGACATTTTACGGTTTGCACCACTCTTTGAGGATGAGCTTACTCTGGATAACCTCAATCGAGCCCAGCTACAGGCATTGTGTAAAATGTTGTTGCTGCCCACGGTTGGTCCAGACCCTTTACTGCGGTTTCACCTGCGAATGAAGATGCGCCGTCTTGAAACAGATGACCAGGTTGGTACAATGTTTTCAGGTGCATTGGCTTGCAGGATAATATGTTGCAATGTAGATTACAAGCTTTGTTTTTGTTTTTATCTATTTTTTGTTGCTACCTTAACCCTGCTCGTCTGCCATTACACTATACATGCGCCCCAACTCTTTTTTTCTGTTGATTTCAGATGATTGCCAGGGAAGGCATAGACAGCTTGACAGTAAAGGAACTTCAGCAGGCTTGTCGGGCACGGGGAATGCGTGCACTGGGTATGCCAGAAGACAGACTACGCTCTCAGCTAACTCAGGTACTGACTTGCTAACTCAGGTACTGGCTTGCTACTTGGGCAGTTGGTTATTCTTGTCTTTTGAACAACATGCATAGCCTGAGTCCAACTCCTTTGTCTTTTTTGTTTTGTCAATAAAGTGGATCGATTGGCATTTGAACAAGAAGCTTCCTACTTCTCTTCTCTTGCTTTCACGGACACTATACTTACCTGACAACGTTCCTACTGCAGAAGTCCTTCGGAAGACAATTTCTGCCTTGCCTGAGCCTGTGGTAGGTATTTCTGAATTGTCTGCTAAGCTTACTAGTTCTTCAAGGTTGGTTGCTAAAAGGAGGACTGATGGAAGGGTGGAGGTGGCATTATTCAGGATTAGAAATTTCCACTAGGTTGCTGTTGTGGATTGAAAGTCGTTTTTGTTTTCCCCGTTAGGTCGATGAAGCTGAGGTGAAGGTGGCAGAGGTTGAGGGTGAACCTGTTGATAATCAGATGAGGCTTGATGTTCTCACACAGCAAGAACAGCTGATCAAGGATGAGGAGCTGCAGCTGGAGAAAGAGAAAGAGAAAGAGGTAGGCAGGTGTTCTTAGTTGCACGTTTGTTATTGTTGGTGTTACTGTGAGGCCCCTAGTCAATTAAGGTGGCTCAACCCAGTTGTGACATCATGATTGAAGAACCTACAGGGCATATGAATTCATGTACAGGCCTTGCCATAGTGACATCAGAACTGGGTCAAGCTACAAACAGGGGACATTTTTCCTGTTGGTCATATCATGATCTTACAAATTCCCTTCTCATGCCTACCTTTTGTGCACTCTGTTGCTGTTAACAGGCAGCTAAGGAGAAGGCTGAAGAACTCAAGGGGAGCGAATGAGTGGGTGTCACTTGTGGCCACATTGTTCTGGCTCCCAAATTTAATCACCTCCCCTCTCTCTTTTTCTCTCTCACCCTTTGTCTTGCACATACATACAGAGACGTGTATGTGTCTGACATGCTCCTATTTTGAGATGATTTTTCTGTATTTACGTTGTACAAACTGTGTGTTAAGTGAGACTACCTTTATTTTGCTAACAGTATTTCCTTATAGAAGAATGTTTTTTTTTATCAATCTGGTGTACATTTCCTCTTGAACCAGACAAGAGTCATGTCAGCAAACCACATCAAATTTTTAATGTTTGAATTTCAGAACCTGCGTTGAGATTAGTGTGTCTATCTTTCTCTCCTTCTTGTCTGTTTCTTCTGTCATACACAGGCGTGTGCATGTGCATAGTCAAGGGTGTTCTATGTGTAGGTGTGTTTGCATGCATGTGCAGTGCTGCATATCCATTACTTTGGACTTCATCCGTTCTGTAAGTTCAGCCCAAAAGATGTGCAGTTGACTTCATCTAGCAGCTATCACCAATCACTGTAAAATGTGTCCATAATAAATGTCATGTCAAGTGTCATTAATTCCAGTGATCTGACTAAGGAAGTATATACAGGAAGTAATTGAGCACCTAATGTTTGCACCTTTCCAACTCATAGCAGTGACAAGAAAGGTATCGGTGATCCTGGCAAGGTTTTGTAAGTACGGTAGACTACAGGTATAAGCTTAATAATAAACTTCAATTAAACTGTCATGTGAGCATGATTCCGCTGAGTCCATGGCCAAAATGTTCATCACCACACATTTGTGACGAAGTGAATCTTGAACCAAAGTAGACCTTGTCAATTAAATTGGCACAGCACCATGGCTCTTGAGAAAGAAGTACTTTGAGTTCTGTGTTTGACTGAATTACTGCCAAGAAATCCAACACAATATATGAATATTATAAACACTGCCAACTCAAGTTGCGTCAAATTATGTACACACACTGAAGATAAGGCCAACTGACCAGGTGATTCGCTTTACTAGGTAGAGTTCTGATTGACAGCGTACTAGCTAAGAAGTGGGTTAGAGATAAAAGCTGAATAGATAAATCTGTGGGAATTGTTTGATTAAATGATAGATTCTTCAGTATTGGCAGAGTGGGATACCACAGATGATCGTACTGGTCATTCTTCATTCTTTTCCAAGTGGACAAGCACGTTATTAGAGTGTACATGTAATAGCCTAGCAGTCTCCTGTTCAATCTGTCGCACAACTGGAGTTTCTCGTGTCAGCTGAAGATGAAGCCCAGAAATCCTTCTCTCCAGCTGCAAAGATGAAAAACAAAGAACTGGTTCAAGTGACAACAAAAAGCTAACACAAACGCTGCCAACATACCAAAATAGCAGGAAGTTCCTCAAAGCGGAAATAACAGCAAAATACTTTTCTAACATTAGATAAGTCTTACAACAGGAGAGAGAGAGAACAGCAAAACACTTTTCTAACATCAGATAAAACGAGAGAGAGAAAGAGAGACAGACAGACAGAGATGAGAGAGAGAGAGAGAGAGAGAGAGAGTTCAAACCTTTTCAAGCTGCTGTTTCATAACACAAGCATCTTCAGGTTGGCCATGTGACAGAGCAGCACTCAACTGCTGGCGTTCGGTGGTCAAACGCCTGCCATTGATCAGGAGAGTCAGTCACATGCAGTTCTGATAAAATATTATGCCAGCATGTTTTTAAACCATTCAGTGAACACACACAGATACACACTTCATGCACACTGGACCAAGCTTAGATCAACAAAACTCACGACAGCTCTTGCCGTTTAGCTTTGTGGCTCTCCAGTGCTGCCTGCATGTCCAGCACTTGGCGAAGAAGATCAGGCCCTGGTTAAGCAGATCAACAAAGGTGTATGCATGACTTGATTCTTAGTGAGCATGCTCCACAGTTGATCAAAGGTGGCCAGGATTTCATCTTCCTTCTATAAATTGAGGACCTACAGTTATCCTTAGCCCATACAAACTCCTCAGTGATGGATTTCCCAAAACAGACAGGCACACATTATCAATAATATTTAATTAATTCCCCTTCCTTGTTTTTTATTTCAGCAAATTTGACTCATGGCATGAACAGTGTGCAAAATTTCCCATTCATCCCACTTTGTTTTATTTTAACATACATCATGCAGTCATGTCAATTCAGCCTTCTCTCTGGCAGTTCACTGATAAAAGCTTACCTGCTATCATGGGCCTCTCTGAAAGTTGCCTCTCCTCTGAAAACACTAAATCGGATGATACAGAAAATGCAGACGGAGGAAGAAGAATTGGCTGCTGGTCACCTTGCGGTGCCAGACCCATTGGAGGTTTGACAACTTGCCAGAAAGGCTGCTTCACCTCACTAGAGTGTTGGTGAGCAGCTGCTGGCCCTTGAAGAGAGCAAGCCACACTAGAACTTCCTTGAGGAAAATTGTTTCTATCATCTTGTCCTACAGCCATTTGGTGACCAGATGATGCAGTGTTGACAGGCGTGCAATCCGTTAATGGAAAGCCTGCACCCACTGCGGTCATGTGCAATTCTGTTCCTTCTGAAGCAGTAGCCAAATCATCCTGAACACTCAAACTGGTGACTTGATCAACTCTGTTATCAAGGAGGGTGCAGACAGGCTGTTGCAGATTCATGAAGGCAGGACGACGTGGCTGTACACGCAGCTGACCACTAGCCTGACGATCCTCAATCAGTCTCCAGAGAGGTACATAATCAGACATACATACACATGCACATCAAACTATACACACACAAACTGGCTTGTAAAATTGGCAAACTGTTAGGACTACTGCTATAGCCTTCCACTACTGAAACAATCCAGGAAGAGGGATAGAGAAAGAGAGTGAATGAGTGAGAAAAGTGAGAGCAAGAGGGAAGCCATTGTCCTTTCCATAACTGTATACCACATAATTTTCGGTGCACCTAAATTTCGGTAAACAGTGATCAAGTCCATTTCAGTACAACTTTAAATTCAGTATTTTTCGATCACATGCTTGCACTATATGTATAGCACAAATTTTAGGTCTAACTGTAGATTAGGTACTCCAAAAGTGTACCGAAATTACTGAAAATTATGTGGTATACAGTATACAAGAATGGACTCATTGGTGATATGACTGATATTATTAATAATCACCTGTACATTATAGACTCTCATGCATCAATAATGCAATTGCGGTGAACAATGGAGAAAACTCTGTGTAATTTTTCCGAAAGTCAACCCCCCTGAACACCAACAAAACAGAGAATGAAGTGTTTTGTTTTAATGTGGACAACCATACTCCATAGTAACATATGGGTTGGGGTTAGTAACATATGGGCTAGGGTTAGAGCATGTGCATAGCCACTCCATTTGGATACATTCAAAAGAAACAAGCCTTCCTTCTGTTTTAGTCTGCCCCTCCCCCCCCCCCCAAAAAAAAAAGAACACGGATCTTACTTCCGAAAGAGCTTAACACCTGACAGCGCTCCGAATGAAGAATGGGCATGAACAGCATCCCTAGCAACTGAAAGAAGAAAAACAGTCACAAGTTTGTGAGGGATACAAATTAGGTCAATACCATTAACTCATGAAGGAACAAATCCATCCTTGACACACTCTGACAATCATAAAACAAGAACAAAGACATTCTTTACAGCCTTACCAGGGAGATTTTCCTTGAGTGAAGCAGAGCTAGTTTGTGGTGCTGGTCTAGCTGCTAACTGTAGAAGACTTGAAGATGTCTTCCCCACAGGATAAGCACTTCTTTGACCAGACAGCAGAGGCAAACTCCTTTTTGATGGACAGGAAAGACCTTTACTCTCTGCACGTTTGTGTGCCCATCGACGCCAGTGAGTAGCACATCGCTGCACACGACCAATTGCACTTGCTGTCAACTGAAAGGCAAGAAAGATTTTATTTCACAGACAAAGCAATGTTCAAAGAGTGACCAATCTTAAACACTTGTTCAAGTTCTTAGTTGAAAAGAAGAGGAGAAGTTAGTCACAAGCAGAATTGATACTATGACATCAATGTACTCAAACCAGGTCACAAATAACAAATGGTGGTTGTAATGGTAGAGAAAAATGTAGAAACACACAGAAGACTCAACCACATGCCTTGGCCTGGTCTTGGGCCACTCTGGTGTGACGCTGCGACGCCAAATGAGTTCCAACCTGAAGAAAATGCAACCAAAAGCTTAGAAACTAACAAATTAAATAACCAGAATTCACAGCAATAAGTTACAAATGCTAAACAAACAGTTATAACCTCTGCAAGAGGATTTATGGTTTCATGAAAATGACAACTGCAACAGAAGACTTCAAAACAGCAAACAGATGACAATCTTGTTCTGACCAAAGACATTGACGCACATAGCATACACACATCAATAGGTACAGAGCAATGGCTGACCTTTATCCATTGCACAACGCCTGTGTGAAGGAGCCAAACACGACGACATTCCATAGCTGCATTGTACCGTGCAGCATGGTGGCACCGCCATTGGACATACATCCGCCATGAATAAAGAACCTTAAGACAGAGACAAAGAACAGTTACAGCTAGCCATGACATCAAAACTTTCTTCTTACTCCTAGCTTGACAGAATCTTGGACAGAAAAGTGAAGGTAAGCCTAAACATGTCACCTTGTACTCCAGTACACGGCTCCACAGACAAAGGGCACGCACAGTTTTCTGTTTCTCTCTCTGCGCAAAGTCAAGCTGTCAACAAGAGCAAGAAAAGGAATAGAAGCAAATGAGAAGCATCACGTGGATTAGACAGAGGTATGGAATACGCCCAATTTATCATACTTACTTGAAACTGCCATTGTCTCCATGCCAAGCGCATTACAGAGAGACTGTACTGTCGGTTTGCTTGCCGCTCTAACAGCTTCAGATAGTAACAGACAGACAGCTTCAGTTCTATTACTACTACTGATCAACAGTGTGTGCAACATTACAACATAAAGAGCAATTTTGTCAAGTTAGCCAAAATTGCAATGTGAAATTCAATTTTCAACTAATAGTCACTGTAAAAACACCCAGCATCATCTCATTTCTGGTTTCACTGAGAATCATAAGGCAAACTGAACAAAATCTCAATTACCCTTTTCTTAACCTGCATACGACAAAACTGTTGCCATAACAGCCAGTGGCGGCGGCAGAGATAATACCGATGCAGCTGAATTGCCTGTGCAGTGCACTTGGCTTCTCGGTGCAACTGCTGAGCTACAGTGTGCCATGAGAGTAACACGCGGCAACACATACCTAATGAAAAACAAACAAACAAAGAGAGAAAAGAATCTCAAAAGAATGTCTTATCTGTCTGCTGCATAGTACATGCAGTGCCTGCTAGGCAGTTTAGTAACTAATAACAAAGAAAACATTGCTTCTCCAACCTTGCTGCAGGCACAGCTGTAGCTCCGAGACTCGCCTTTCTTCTGCTTCACGCTGGGTGCACTGCAATGCCCACTCCCCTCTCCATGCCTGCCATGTCTGGGAGAAAAATTCAAACACAAACAGATTAAACATGAGCACACATTCAAAAGAGAGAAAGACAGGGATTGAGGAAAGGAGAGAACATGACAGACAAGAGGTGGAGTAACAGAGAGACAGAGAAAGAGAGAGGTGGCAAAAGAGTCAGACAGAAAATAAACCCCTTAATCAAATAGAACACAACAACAGCTAATAATGCACGTGCAAAGGGTTGAGAAGGCCTCACTCTTTGTAGAAGTTGGTGAACATAGTGCTCTTGTCCAGAGGAGTACATTGCTTGGACTTCATGCCGGTGCTGTGCAATCGCTAACCATTCACGCAGTGCACGGCTATCAGTTGCAAAGTGTAGAAAAGAGCTCAGTGAAGATGCAATACAGACACTAGCTCCAAGGTTGTATGATGCAAGAGCAGCTAAGATGAGCAAACTAGACTAAAACAGAATCAGCAAGGTCTGCATCAAAGATAAGCTATGATAACTTAGGCAAGCACACAAACACACAAATAAATAGTGCACACAACCACATCTCCCACACATGCAAATGCATCACAAAGAACGCGCTCTCTTCAACCAACCGTGCTCTCTCGTGCTGACGAATTTCAACTTTTACAGCTACAACACTTCTCTTTCCTTTCATTTGTTGACTGTGAGTCTGAAGCAAAAAAAGACATATATTCCTGCTTGTATAACAGTAGAATAGTGAATGTCCATACAAGTAGACCTGCCAAAAACAATTGTGACAGTTTTTTATTCTGGATTCCATGGGCTGCGATCCTGATTTAACTGATCAGCACGTGTAAACCCAGCCAGTGACCACTCACTCCAAGATCGATATTAATCCAAGACTTGCTCAATCCAACACAGCTCCAAAAGGAGCAGCAACAAGAAGAACAAGAACTGCATGAAGCAGAAACAATATGGCGACCACCATCGTCACCTAGTAACCATAAATTAAGGAGTCTTCTTACACATGAACCACATCTTGAACTAGTCACGTTTGGGAGAAAGAGATTCCTGAACAAATCCTAGGACCTACACACCCACACCAAAGACATTTTCTAAACAAGAACCTCACAACTCCATTTTCATCATCAAGATATCATCAGCTCTTGGAAAAATACACCTGTGCATTGCTGATGAGCTTTAGACAGAAAACAACTGCTCGTCACAATCAGCAACAACATATTTCTCCAAGAAGTGGTCCCAAGTGCTACCCTCCTACCTTCCAGGCATGAAGAACACAACCAAGCAGTCGACTAGACCAGTGCCATCTTGCTCTCAACTCCAGCATACGCTTCTCTCTGTGATATGCAACAACCTGTCATATCCAAAAAGTAAGAGATTTCTTCAAAGCAAATGTGACAAGAGGGGAATAGCTGTGTTCACCAAACAAGCTTGGCAGCTTGAGAACAGGGCATAGCAGAGATGTGTACAATTCAAAGCAAATACTGCCCTCTTGACAACTGGTAAACATTTCTCTCTCTCTCTCTCTCTCTCTCTTCTGTATTCTTCCTCCTCTGTCATTTACACACAGTATCATTTCTCCACACCAAACCACTTACATTTCTCCACACTAGCCAAGGTCCAAGAAGAATCTTTTGTCTCCGGTGTTTGACAGCACGCTGCCATAACACACTCCTACAACAAAGCACACAAGCACTGCTGAACAAATGCCATCTGAAAGCTCAGGAATAAGCATATGTGATGGAAATTCTTCAATTATTTCATTAATCATAATCACCAATAAACAACCAACAACCTCTTCTGTCCAGCATACAGCTTTACTTCACACACTCACAGCTTTAATGAAGAGATGAATGCACTCTGCCACCTTAACCAAGCAAAACTGCACAGGCGATGTGCATCAAATGCTACAGCCTCTTCCTGCGGTTAATCCCAAGAAAGAAAGGAGGAATAACACAAATTGCTGCTTGATTAAAGGACATGCAGCTGTCCTCTGCGAGACCATGGGAAGAAATTGTAGTAAAATGAGAAAACTATTAAGTTGTAAACTTTGCTTATTTTGCCAAAGCTCTCTGATTATTGAAAGCTTTGTCTCACAAAAGTTCATCCACTAAAAAATTTAGACTTACAGGTCCCTGTGAAATAGGAACCTAATTACTAGTACTACCATTTGCAAAAAAATTGTTTCTGTGAAAATGGTATGCTTTCAAAAATGTAAAATTTGCCATTTTACAGTAAGTAGAACTTGATAGCTATAGTTATCATTTCAATTTTTTCGCATCTCTTAATTTGAGTCTTGAATTTACCACCACCCTCCATTCTTAGACAAAAGGCTGCAACTAAATCTTTACAACTATGCCTGGAATGATCCCAAAGTAACACCAACACAGTAATACAAAAAAGAGTTAAACCAATTCTAGATGCTACTGCAGTGCATGGTCAAATTCAAGTAATAGAATTGAGCTTCAGCCACACAACCACACAGTTTGTGTGGGCAGATGGAAAAAATACGTAATTTGAATCATCTCCTGAAGAAAAAATGAACTTTTGCCTCACTTTGTGCCAAAGTGGCAAAAACAGCTCACTGACTTAAGGACAGTTTAACTTGCCAGGAAACTGAATCACATGATGGAGAAACACTTCACGCTACATGTATAAGTTGAAACATGCCATATAATGACTTGCCATTTGATCATGTTGCTGCTCACTCCAGCGAGTCCTTTCTTTCCAAATGGCAAACACACGCTGACACAATTTTCCATTGTAGTGAAAGACACCCTTATGAAAAAGAACAAGAAGGGAAGAGGAATGCTATTGTAAAGGACTAAAGAACAAAACAGCATAAGTTCTTAGAAGCAAGATGAAATCATTTGACGGAATTTACTCTCTTGCTCAGGCACAGTTCAGCAAGGGGTTTGCAGAAAAACTGCATTAAATTTCTTTGACAATCAAATAGTAGAGAACTAATCACAATCAACAGAGCACAACCAGTTGACAATGTGCTTGCCATACAACTTACTACCCAGAAGCTGATTTACCACTGCTACAAACAACACACCACAGGATCTTACAAGGCGTAGCAACAATCGTGCATCCTGACTCTCCTGGCAACGGTCTCGCCAGTGATAAAAATGGCATGCTAGGTTGTTCTCCCTAAAAATCCCAGCAGAAAAGAAACCAAAGCAGATTGTGAGACAGCCTGCTTGTTCGCTCTATAAACACATAAGGCCACATCCAGGCGTACATCCATGATGTAATTTTCCTCTTGTCTTGCACCTCACCCTCCCTCCCTTGCTACCCCAGCTCCCCACCCTTCTCTCTCTCTCTCTTTTCCTATTTACAAGACATTGAGAAAATGTCAAGCCAACACAAACATTGAGGTTCTTCTCAGTGGACAAGAGCAAAGAGCCAGTAATGAACAATGAGAGCACATTTGCAGACTAAATTGGCAACAATGCAGGTATATATATTTGTGTCTAGTTGATGTTGTGACAGAGGGAAATTAGCTGAAGAAGGCATAGATTTGTTACTTTTTTTGTTTCATTCGATTCCCAGTTTTGTCATGAGCTTTGCTACCCCATGAGATAAAAAAAAACAAACAGAACCTAGGTGTGTGACAGACAAGAAGCTTGTTGCTGTACAGTGAAACAGAGCATAGAGGCATGGCACAGTGCCACAATCACTTCAACTGGTTAAAGCTTACCGTCGAAACTCCTTAGCCTGCACCAGGCGATGTTCTTGCTGCTGTTGAACTTGGGTGTAATGTCGCAACAGCTGAAAGTACCTACAGCAGCAAACACACAGCTTATCATAAACAGACACACTGTACTTGCAAGATAAGGATGTGATGAAAAAGAGCTCAAAGAGAGCTCACACGCAGATTTTGTCTGGATGAGTTGGCAGCTGAGTGCAAGTAGGAAATAAATGTCACATCACTAACAAGGGAGGTCACAACACCACGCCACTAAACGTACCGATCAGGCAACTCTACCGTGAGACGGAGAATGTGCATTAACTGTGCGAATAACTTATATAAGACACCAGTGCAGCTTTATAAGGACAAAAACAATTGGGTTACAGCTACTAATCTGGTGCAGCTTATAGGCTGGAAAGGGCAGTACAATGATTGACACACACACACACACACACACACATACACACACAACACACACACAACACACACATACACATACACACAACACACATACACACACACACACACACACACACACTTTCTTTTCAAATTGACACACGAGCTTGACTCAGGCTTGATTCTGGTGATTTGCTACTGCTTGTCCCAGTTAGCCAGATAGGAGTTGAGTGATGTTTCGTTTCGTTGGGACTTCATTGGATGCTTCAGCTGCACATCGATCACACTTGTCTCTTGTCTTTTTGCGTGTGAGATGTGCTCTGTTGCTTACACTTTTCTCTTCGAATTGACACACACACACACACACACACACACACACTCCTTTCTTTCTTTCTGTCTTTAATGGCACATTCGTCCGACTCAGGCTTGATTCTTGGTGATGTGCCGGTGCACGTCCCGGTCAGTCAGATAGAAGTCGGTGTACTTTGTCAGCGTTCTGAGGAAAATTGGCAGTTGTCTGCAGACCAGAGGTGAGATCCACAGTGGTCTAGTGGTTATGACATAGGAGCACAAATCCCGAGACCCCGGTTTGATCCCTGGCTGTGGCTCTCCATTTTTCCTCGATTTCTTTCTTTCTGTCTTTAATGACACATTTGTCTGACTCAGGCTTGATTCTCAGTGACATGCCAGTGCATGTCCTGGTCAGCCAGATAGGAGTCAGTGTACTTTGTCAGTGTTCTGAAAATTGGCAGTTGTCTGCAGACCAGAGGTGAGATCCACGGTGGTCTAGTGGTTATGACATGGGAGCGCAAATCTTGAGATCCCGGTTCGATCCCTGGCTGTGGCTCTCCATTTTTCCTCGATTTCTTTCTTTCCTTCTTTCTTTCTTTCTGTCTTTA
>JAOWAW010115245.1:0-13151 GCA_028565695.1 Nicola tetela
TAAAATTGACTGGCCGAAAATTGGGAAAATTGAATGGCGACAAATTGAAAATTGAATGGCCGAAATTAACCCTAATTCTAGCTGAGCACAAGGGTCAGGAACCTAGTTCCCGCGTGCACCAGCTGCGTGCACCAGCTGCGTGCACCTTCGTCAATTTCCCCCAGGCTATAATGTTCGTAAACACGTCAACTGTCTACCTCACGGCCAGCCATGCACGACGTAGGTAAAAGATTAGGAGTCAAGAAGAACAAGATGAAGAAACGGACTAAAAGCCACGCTTTGAATATTTAACGTCCGGTAACGTTTAATGTCAAGGTTAAAGTGCATTCAGTGAACGATGCGCCTGCGAAGTTGATGGGCTGCGGCTGTTGAGACTGAAGCGGATTGGAAGAGATAGGCAGCTCCTCTAGTTTGGCGAGCTGCTGTGGCGATGGCAGTTGCTATAAAGCGATCGACATTGTCTCCCGCGGCAGGTTCGGAGTGCAGGCGACTGTCTAGTTCTACTGCAGCAGTTCGAGCCTTCTGTGCCGTAACAGTGCGTCGGACGGCTCGTACGACAGAAGCGACTGCACAGGGTTGTGGATAGCCATGACTGCTTTCTAAAAAAATGCGGGGAACAGAATCGATGCACCCTGTACACGACCCGCTCAGTGAGGATTTGAAATTCCCGCCCTAGAAACAGCCAATCAGATTCGAGCTTGCTATGGAAACTGTCATGTGACATGCGAAATAAACTGCATGTACGCCGCACATCCCTACATAACCTTGTATGTCTATTTTACTTTTCAAATTTCCGCTCCCTTAATTAAGCTGCTCCCCTAGACATTATTATATCGGAGGTGGTTGCCTGGGGCAACTCTTCAATATCTTTAGTAAAGCTTTAAGTACGTATATCAATGCCACCAAATAATAATTATTATTATTTACGTTTAGGACGGAATTCTAGGCAATATAATATACGAGCCGGCTCATGCGAAAAGGACCTAATTGCATGTCTGTCACAGTCTGAGTATTTGCAGTCTAAATAATAAGCAGCGTGTACTTTATCTATGAGTTTCCACCAATTTAAATCATCATATCTTCGCAACGGTCAGGTACTTTTTAACAATTTTTTATAGTACATGATACACCGACAGCACGTGGTCTACGCGTCGAACTACGCGTGCAAGCCAGCCTGGAGTCTGAGTGTGAAGCCAAAGAAACAGAGAAAGGTGCGCAAGCGGAACCGACTGTATACATCAGCAGGCCTACTTGGCCAACCAACAATAGCGGTAGCATAGACAGTCTAGTGCCTTCAGTACTGTACTAGTGTTGGCGCTACATGCAGGCTTTTGTCAGTTCGTCGGACCTCTTTTGCAAGCGGTGAAAGATTTTCGTCTTCGTCGGCAAGGTATAGCAGACCTCACTGGGTACGATGAGCTAGTTTATGTTGGTGGGTGCGACGTCTTTGTGTTGTCGAAAGACGTCGCCCGATGCACATCACGGACCGTGATGGAGGGCAAATGGAGCTGTCCGTCGTGCACGTACAGCAACTGGCCTGCTTCAGGGTACTGCGCGATGTGCATGTTTCCAAAGAGGAAAGACGAAGATGGCCTGGGAAGATTAAGGGGAGATTGCGTCCGATCTCGACGAGAGGGTGAGTGCGAATCGTCAGGGCTGTCTCCTCTTATAATCAATGTTTCGGCGACACCAGGAGGGGTGTCGCCCAGCCGTTGTCGGAAGGCGAAGAGGCATCCAGTTGCCGCCACTGCCGCCGAGAACGCTCGACAATGGAGCTCGGCTGTATTACCAAGAGGAGACAGTAGTCGCTTAACTTCTGTTCAAAAGTGGACATGCCCAGCGTGTGGTTGTTCAAATGGCCTGAATGCCAACTTGTGCATTAGTTGTTGTATCGCAAGGCCCAAGAAATTGCCTTTGTCGCCCGCGAACATGCGATGCGACTCTCAATACACACTCGCAGCGAGCGGAGGAGCTGTAAACGTTTCTCCGCATGCAGAACGACTGTCACCTGTCGGAGAAACTGCCGCGCGACCATCGACGGCTCGTCGGAAAAGCAAGCGCGCACATAATCGTGACAATTTATGGAAATCTACAGGGGGAACTGGTACGGGTGCGGAGGGACGGAAGTGGTCGTGCGTCCACTGCACGTACGACAACTGGCCTCGCAGTGTACGGTGTGCGATGTGTTCCAAGCCTCGCTCTGCCTTGCCGCACAGCACGGACTCGTCAAGTGGTGAATCAGATGGATGCTCAAGCTATGTGGACGAGCACGTCACATCGCGATCCGCCCCTGTTGTGGCATTGGAGGAGTCGACAGGAGCAGCGTGTGCCAACACTCAAGCAGAGCTGGACAAACAGCGCGCGATCTTGGCAGATACAGTCGAGCAGGTTCGGAATCGGCTGACTCCTATGGAGGCGTTGTTTGTCGCAGCTTGCGCAGGGGTGGTAGACAACGATGCGAAGCCTATTGAGGCATACTTGGCTGCTGGTGGAGAGAAGGCTCGACAGTTAACAGGCGATGAGGTGCTTCTGCTTACCTCACGTCCAGGCCTTATTCAAGTGTCAGCTGGGCAAACCCTTGTCCACTTAGCACTGAGGTAATAACTTCGAGAAAATTCTACACTCCATTTAAAAAATATAGACCTCAGGGTTACACTGATTTTCTATGTATTGCAGTTGGCATGCGATTGGCAAGGTGTACGTGCGTGCATGCGTGTGGCAAGCGTACGCTAGACACTTGGTAATGCTAAGCAATTGCACGATCTTGGAACTCTGGTCCAGATTCCAAGGTTGTGCAGTGGTATCACAGTGTATAAAGCGGCCTATTCGAACCAAAGGGTATTATGCAGAGAAAAATCAATCTCACCTAAATAAACCAAGTAGCAGGTAAAAAAAGAGAGATGCTAATCAAAGTGGAAAGCAGGAAGAGATAAAAAAGGGAGGTTGCAAAGAGAAGAAAATTAGCAAACAATGCTCTGAGTTAGCACTATTGAACTAACAGTTGTTATAAATGGCAGGAAGAATGAGGATCAACTGTCCACTTAATTTGGTATGATCAAGGCATTCAAAATTAGTGGTGCAATAAATGTTCAAATATTGGAATACTTCGAATATGTTTATTCGCATAGACTCTGCTATTCGAATATTCGTGAATGCATGTAGGTCAATAGTAAATTCTATACATAGATCTAAATCTATGTTGGTCTGATAAGGACCAGCTGGTCCAGCCTTTGTACAGTTTGGATGTGGTTGGAGCTGGGTTTGGCTGGTAGCTCACTGACCCTGCCCTTGATCATGTAGTCAATGCAGAGCGCCAGGCGTTCCCACCATTACTAGCAGGCAGCTATTGAGCATGTTTGCGTCGATGGCAAGCTCAGGCCAAGAGGAGGAGGCTCTTTTGCAGCCATGTGAAGATTGAGCTGATGAACATTGGTGCTCCATGATCCCAGATGGCAGGAGAATCTGGCTCTTCTGGTTCAGACACAGATCCAGAAAGCAGCTTTTCTGGTTTGCAAAATCTATTATACTGGAGTGTCTGTGACTGATACACAGTCAGCAACTCTGCTTTGCTTGTTACTATACTAGTATGCATGCACATGTGTTAGGCTGCAGATAACTGCCCCAACTGCCGCAGTTGCATTCGCAATACATAAACTGTACTCCTAGAGGCTGACACTCTTTAGTAGAGTCTCTGCTAGGAAGTCAATATTGTTAACTTGTCATTTTACCATATGGGCATTGGAGGTCACAGGTATTTGAGAACATTTGACTATTTGATGCAAAAGTTTGACTATTTCCATTCGTTAAAAATCATTATTTGTTGCACCACTATTTGAAATGCATTGGGTGGTGGTGTCTGATGTATCCTCCAATTAATTGTTATCGGGAGAAGTCATTTGTATTCTTCTTTTCATGCAGATGTTAGCGATTTGTGTTGCTAAGTGGAAAGCATGACCATCATGAGATGCGGTTTCCATCTTCTCAGGAATAGTGTACTGTACTCTTTGTTTTCAAATGTGTCTGGTTGTTTGGTTTTTACATCTGGAAAATGCAATGCTCATTCTGGTTTCTTAGTAACAGTGTCCGTTAATAGTAGTTTATATGACTATATCCTGAGGTGTGGCTAGTGTTAGAATTTATTAGGCTAATTTGAATTCAACTTCTGTCTTTGTGTATCTTGTGGCTGATCATCTGTTTCTACATGTATTTCAATTTCTGTCATTTGATTTCTGTAGTTACAATCGCACAGGTATTTTGTCAAAGCTGTTGACTGCTGCAGACGGCAGGCGCGCTCGAAAACGTCTTCCATCGCAGGCGAATCTTGAACTGGCGAATGACATCCGAGATGAAGCAGCATTGTGTCTGCAGAAGCACAAGGGTGACTGGCCATGTTATTTTGTCACCAGCAACGTTCTCTTTACACTGCCAGCAGGTATGTAATGTCTTTGCTATTATATACTGAACAAAAAAAAAACAGTGTATACATCTGTATATGTGCTGTGTACATGTCTTTCTTGTTGTGTGTGTTTTTAGGAGATTTTCTGTAATGGCATATCTGGTGAGGTTTCAAGTTTTCATTTTTTTGCTTTAGAAATCCGTGATTTTCCAAAGCATGTCCGTGAGCGCATTTTCAATGACATCATTGACTGGGATGTTCAGAGAGGTGAGAAAGGTTTGCCGTTGTGTGATGGACTGGTGGGTGGGTGGGTGTTAGTGGCTCTGGCTTCTCTCTCTCTCTTTCTCTCCTCTCTCTCCTCTCTCTCTCTCCTCTCTCTCTCTCTCTCTCTCTCTCTCTCTATGTTTCTTTCGTACTGTCATCTCTTTTTTCACCCCTTCTTTTGTCAGTGTATGAGGAGCGGTCATGCTGTGCTGCAGTAACCCACTGACAAGTGATACAACAGAGAATTTATCACATTGAGATTGGCTGTAAGATTTTGATCAAAGCATGATATTAATAAAGAACATCCTGAAGCAAAAGAATATGTCAGCACCTACTCACCGACCAAGCCTGTTGGTTTTGAGGACACTAGGCAATCTCTTGATCAGGATAATGGTTGCTTAGACAGTTTTACAACAGGCCATGCAGTTTTGTTGGGAAGAGAGATCAAAACAAAGATAACGTGCATAGAACCCCCCTTTGGTGTCCATCCATTGTTGAACATGAGATCCTGTTGACCAAAGACAGTTGATCAACAAGAGCTTGGAGCCAAAAAGAAATGTAGATATAGATCATGTATGGTCACGTGAACAGCTTGTCTCTGGTGACAGGTTGGACGTGCCTGCATGCTATATCATGCAGAAGATACTCCGTACGTGTAACTAACTCTCTCATACACACAATATTCATGTAATGAACCTATCTCCAGTTGGCAGGCCTAGCAAGGGTAGCTATTTTGAACTTCAACGGTAGCATTTTGGGAAAGATCATGTAGGCCCGTGTACACAAGGGAAGACACAGTCGTATCAGATATGCTCACTTAAAAATGAATGCCATCTGAGTTACGTTTTGTATTTTGACAACAGTTTTAGGATGCATACAAGAGATGGCTGTAGAAGACACTGCAGTGTGGGAAATGGTTACCATGGCCACAGTGGTCTGATTTGCTTTAATCTGTAACGTAGACTATGCTGAGTGGTTAATTAATGGAATGGTGTGTTGTAATTCGTTTCGAATCTGTGATCACAGCTGTGGAGAAGTTTAAATTGAGAGCTGCCCAAGGGCATGCCAGCCACCAATACAGGGGAAGAGTGGATAAAGACTTAGACAGATTTAAAATAAGTTGGTGAAAGAAAATATCTATGTGCATGTGAAAGATCAGTTCAAGTTCAAAATTTTTGTCTGTCTTCGTCTGAATGGTGGCTGCAGTTATCTGGTTGTTTACTGAGATCGCCGTTTTGTACATGCTGTGTGTATGTGTGCACGCGTGCATGTGCCTGTGTGTGCATGTGCAGAGCTGGAGGCAAGTGATACACCAGTAATCAACTGGTGTCCGGAGCTGCTGGGAAGCAGCAAACTGTATGCTTTGTGGAATCGGACACAGGGCGACTGTTTGCTAGATTCATTATTGCAGGCGACATGGGGCGTGCTTGATCGGCAGGTCTCACTGCGGCATGCATTGGCTGAAAGCTTGATGGATGGACGACGGAGGTGTGTACACATGTGTTTTTTTTTGTTTTCTGTAGTTTTTCAATAGATGATGGACAGCTTGGATGGCTTTAGCCTGTCTGTTACAGACAAGGCCAAGCTGGGAGCTGGTGTGTTTTTTTCTGCTTTTTGGTCATTTCTTTTAACCACAAATGCTTGCACACTGTGAACAGCTTTTCTCATGATGTTTTACTGGATGTATTTACCTGGTTTTCCTAGCCCCACTGCCTATACATTATGGCTGTGTATAGTGGCATGTAATCTGTGTTTGTTTGTGTCCGTGTGTGTGTGTGTGTGTTGCATTTGTAACTGTATGCATGCACGTATTAGTGTGCAGTCCCTTGCTTGTTGCCATCTTGGCATCTTTCTCTCCTTTGTGTACATGTAGTTAGTAGCAGTACTAGTTGCATTCCACAGGTATTGGCAGATTGGACAGAGGTGCTCATTTTTACACTTCTATCACCCTTGCGATGGCATGATGTCTTCACTTTAAGGAACATACAACAAGCAAGACTTGCACATTGACAAATAATCCAACATATAATCATGTTTTAATAATAGAATCTGCTGATATCTTGGCACTTGTCTTGACTCGATAAAGACCAGGGCAAACCTTGCTTCTATCTTTGATATTGTATGTTATGCTGGGAAAAAGAGGAAGTGTCTATTGTCTAAAAATTGATGTCTTCCCAGAAAGAAAATTTCTATCACAATGTTTTCTTCATGCTTTTCACTGGATTGTCTACCAACTGCTTGTTTTAACATGTCATCATTTTTGTCTGTTTTAGATTTTTCGAGCGATGGCGGGATTCAGAAACCCTGCGTGCTAGCTCCATGGAATTTTCTCTGGACGAATACCAGTGGCAGGCAGATTTTGAACACCTGCAGCTGCTCGCATCACGGCCAGGTGCATCCCTTGAGCAGCTGCACATATTTGCTCTGGCCCACATTTTGCGAAGACCGATCATTGTCTACGGCATCAAGATTGTGAAGAGTTTCCGTGGTGAACCGCTCGACCTTGCTCATTTTGAAGGTAACTGTTGCTACAGGAGTGTCGCGTTAGTCACTGCAGATCTGTGAGCAAATGTTTTTGATTCTAGCCTTTGAAGGGTTGGTGCATGGTTGACTGTACACCTTTATAGCAGTGCTTTTGACTTATAATTAGCTGGGACTCATAGATCTTAAGTGTACTTGTTACAGTAGTTTTGTGGGTGATGCACCATTCCATTTTTCGTTCCCGTATGTTTCAACTACAGCGCGTGGGCTGGGTTTTTAGCAGCTCTGTTCATGTGTGTGCTTTAAAGCCTTGGCTAAGCCCCAAGCTTGCTCTTCTACAGCAAATTTCAAACCGTCTGCTTGTCTTCTTCTCTACGCTCTGGCTTTCTTTTTGAGATGGGCTACAACTACACGAGATAAGGACACTGTGAACCACACGTTCAATTCAAAGTGTAACAGCTGGAAGTTTGTATGAATATACATGTGTACTGTGTGTGGAATCAGATGGCCAGTTTCTCAACTTTGGACTGGGTTGTCAGTCTGAGTTTTTCCAGGCAAGGAGAGCCATCATCAATGGAATACATTATTGCCAAACCCGAATATGAGCAGATGTGCCCATCTTTACAGTCCTTGACTGAAATACTTATTTTAGTTCTGTAGGCATTCAACGAGTTTAGAGTATTTTTCCGTTGGACAGTTGAGGATCAGATTGTTATGTTATTGCAGTGAGTGAACTCTGGCTGATGTGTTTGTTCCGGTGCAGGTGTTTACTTACCACTTCTCTGGGAACCAAGTTTCTGTTGGAAAAGCCCTGTTGCTCTCGGGTACACACGCGGCCATTTCTCTGCGCTTATACCACTGGGTGGGTCCGTGCAGACTGTGAGTGTTGGTCGATGTAACAAAGCGTGGCAGGGTGGCCACTGCAGCGCTGTAAGTCGGCACAGGCCAGAGCCATTCTGTAGTACATGCTGTGGTCCGGGTGGTGTGACAGCATGTCATCGTCATGGTACCATTGGTCACGTCGCATGGCTGCCACTTGTCGGTGTGGATGGGAAGCAATTGCCGGTCCACTTTCTGACAATCAATGAGGTGTGTGTGGGGGATGGCTGTATGAGTCAAGTGCAGGAAATTTCTCTTGTCTGCTATTCTTGATGGTCTCATGCACTGCCTCCCATTATTTGTTGTGTTTATTGCACATGTGTTTGTTTGGGCGTATGTTTGTGTGTTTCAGTGAGCTCATTTGTTGATGAGATGTTCATAATGAATAGAAGAATAATTTTTCTCTCCTTTCTGTCATTCTGAAGATTGGCCAGGAGGAGCATTTACTGCACAAGTGGTTGGATTGCAATGTGCTTGGTAGTGGCATACTAGCAGCATGCCAGACTGCACCCACTCCTCCACCGCTTGTTGAGCAGCTGCTGGAAGAATGGCTAGACAGCTTCCGAAAGGTGGATGATTTGTCTGAGTGCAGTGTACATGGAGACAGTATAGAGGTCTGAATGTTCTCTCTCTCTCTCTCTCTCTCTCTCTCTCTTTCTCTCTCTTTCTCTCTCTCTCTCTCTCTCTCTCGCTCTTGCTCTCTCAGTTTCTCTCTCTTGATCTCTCATACTCTCTCTCACACACACACACCTGCATTTTTACATTTTGTTTATACATGGGATGTATCACCAAGTTCCACCTTCTGTGTCATCAGTATTGCCTAGGAAGGTGCTTGTGACTTACATCCCTTTTTTTGAATCATTGGCTTTATTGTACATATCAGACTTGTACATAGAATGTGTAGTTCCTGCCTCCGTTGCCCAGGAATGGCATGTTTGTATGATCATAAAACATAAGATCCCAAACAAAAGAAAAAGCTTGTTCCTTCATGAAAGTAGCACACTCTGAATGTATGTTTGTTTGATCAGTGATGGTCTTGTGTTAACAGTTTTCCTGGTGAACAAAGAAAGATGAACAAAGGTTTGATGGTTTGAGAAGTTTGTTTTGTGTGGTGGGTTGTGATATTGAAAGGAAACGATCAAAACAAGGCAGGATGAGGTTCAATGTTGGGCAAGAAAGGACTCAGAAGATACTTGGGTAACAGAAACACAGGCTGTTGATGTTTGTATTGTGGTGATGACTGACTGGCAAGGAGACAGTTGCCTCAAGGTACCTCTGGATCAGTTGCAAGAGTATTGTGTGAAGTGTGCATCAGTAAACAAGAGCTATGAAGGTACAGCAGCACCTGCAATTCTTGATGCAAATTTTTCTTGTTAAGTGTGGACTTCATCCACTCGACTAAGAACAAGGTTTGAGGCTACACCAGTATGTAATGTATGCCAGATAACAGGAGAACTAGAACTGCTACTATAATTTAGTGATTTCCAATGGCACTTTCCGCAGCCGGTACACCTTATGACAAACTTCAGCATTACTGTAGAATGTACTCCCTAAGTGTCTATTTCTCAGTCTCCAAATTAAATATATGTGGGCAAAGATTTTCATGAACTGTTCAGGTAATTTGGGTGGGAATCACTCTGGCCTGTTGAAATAATAATATAGAGGTATTTGAGAGTATCACAACAATTGATAGACCAATTTCTTTGGAACTTGGCAAGCACGCTGACTTTTTGCCATGTTCACTCCAAAACCTCAATTTTTTTCTGAAATTCTGTCTTATTCATGAAAATATCACATGCAGTTTGTTAACGGAAATTGCAACATTGGCTAAAAATGAGTGAACTTTGGAATGCATACTGTAAATTCTCTATTTAGTGCCTAGGCATTTATTACTTTCAACCCACAAATCCAGCAGTGCATGCTTATTTGAGGCAGGCACTTAAATTTTCATTCTGATTTTTTCATCAATCTTTCCAACTCTAACTAATCGCCAGCTTCTTGTCCTGTTCCTTGTCATTTTCATTTTCCATCGCCACAACAGCGCCCTCTGCGCTTATCCACTCTTTGTGTGCCATGCATGAAGAGATAGTAGGCGCTTATTTTCTCCAAAGCACTCAACAGTGTGAGGTGCTTAGTTAAGGTAGGCGCTAAAAAGAGGATTTACGGTATCTTTTCCGTATGACCTAATTTTGAGAATCATGGCCTCGAATGAGTTGTGTATCACCCTTCCAGTCAATCAGTTAGGCATCAAAGGTTTGGATTTGTAGCCTCTGGAATAGAGATAAGCTCAAGTAAATAGAATAATTATATCATTTTGTCTATTTTCAGCACCCCCAAAGACTTTGGGAAGAGCACATAGCTACAGCAGGTATATAGCTCAAAGCATTTAATTTCTTCTGGATGTATCCCTATAAACCCATGGGTTTTCAAATGCATGAAATTGACCATATCAGACTGCATTGCATCTCCCAAGTTACAGATTTACTCAGGGCTTATCCTTTTGCCTTAAGTTCAGTTAAATCCTCAGTTTTAAATTTGTCTATGCACTAATATATAAATGCAAAACAAACGCGCGCACACACACATACGTACATGTTTTGTACATAATAATATTATGCATACATGTAGCATTTACAAAAATGTAGCTGCAATGTCCACAATCATGCACTGCTGTTCACAATCTGTTCAGCATATTGGTCTGCGAGAATGAATCGAATTCTATCTCACGTCCATTCTCACTCTTGGCAACCATGAAACACATTGACTTGGGACCAATGCCTAGAGGGCAGTGATTGACTTGCGTGAAGTTCATGCATGTTGATGGAGTCAAGTAGTTGTAAAGCCCTAATAACCTGTGATATCATCAGTTTGGTGACACGTGTGTATAAATCAACAACTTCCTGCCAGCTAAAGAATGATGATGATTAAACATATGTTTATCATTTTTTCTAGATTTCTATTATTTAAATTTTTTAAGCAACATTTAATTCGGCCGGTTGACTTCGACCATGACAAAAAAAAAACATGCTGTAAACTGCTCCTCTCTTCAGGGTGCCAAGAAACATTTATTACAACATTTTGAACCTACTGATGAAGAACCTCACAGTAGGTTCGAAATGTAATAAATGTTTCTTGGCACCCTGAAGAGAGGAGCAGTTTACAGCATGATATGTATGGATGAAAAAAAAAAACATTCCAACTTCTTTCTTAATTGTTGTTGTTATTGTGGCTTTTTTGCTATTGAGTTTAACTTATGAACTTGAAAAGTTTGGTTTCGTGCAGGTATATTCATGCCTCCCTCAGTATCTTTGCTGTAATTTAGCTATACACTATTATTGGTATGAATATGTCCATCTATATGACAATTCAAATTCAACCTTGTACCATGTTGATCACACTGTAAAGACAATTTTTCGCAAGTGCTAAATAAACATTAATGTTTGTTGAATTCACAAGGATGCTCTGCATGATTGCTGGAAATTACTCTTGCAAAATTCTCTATTACAAAATTAGGATAGCAAAAGTACTGTGAATCAGGGACCTACCAGTAGAACTGGAAATTGTTGTTTGGATTTTATTTTTGCTTTCATTAGGCCACTAGAATTAACTAAACTTAATACCACACTAAATATTTTTACCCATTCTAAATATTTTTACCCATTGGTGCTGTATGTATGTGATGCAAACCTATATTCCAATTCACAAAACTTGAATAATGAAAATTAATTCCAAATGAAAGGTCGTTTTTAAGAAATAATGAACATTTTGCAGAACTATTTTCCAGTTTTGCAGTACCAGTACTTGTATTCACAAACAGTTTTCTTAGCCAGTAAAAAGATCTGGAGATAGCAGCTTTGCAAAATATAATGGTATGCTTGCAAAAAGTTTACCATTACACTGCTGTAAGATGCAAAAAAAAAATCTTTGTACAGGGCAGCAGCAACCTGGGGCCCAACTCAACCAGAATTGCAGGAAGGTGCAGTGATCATGCTGAGCTTCGCCAGGCCTTCATCAGCAAGTTAAAACTATTATTGTGATGATGTCAAGTACTGAATGCCAGACAGACTCACTGGAAATTATCATTACATGAAATGCATGTGCCCATTCTGTGAGGGTTTTCAGTATTCTGCAGCATGAATACTGGTTTTACTACTGTGCTCTAAAAGTGCTTATCAATAAACACAAAACCAAGTATCTTAAAATTTAGTTCACTAGACATTTCATCACTGCCACTAGTCCTTTTCTCTTTTTACTTTTTGGCTCTCTTGTGCATTAATTTTACCTCTTTGCTGTTGGGATTCCAAACAAAAATGAAACAGCAGCAACAACTATAAAATGAAAGTTTGAGGAGAACAGTGCAGAAGCAGAATTCAAAAGAGCACATATCAGTAAGTGGAACATGAGAATAATAACACAATGCTGTGCATGTGGCTGAGGCATAGTGCTAACTAAAACCCAGCTGTTTGCAAAATCAGCAACAAATCTGCAACATCTTGATTGTGAAGCAGTAGGTAGCAGCATGTGATGTTTTGGCAGCAGCAACAACAACTGTTGCTGTGGCCCACTCATTGGCCCCCAAATAACCAGGTAATAAGTACTAATAACCGCTGTTGAGTTTTGTTTAAATACTATTTATTTTATTAAAGAGTTACCCCAGTCACCCACTTCATATATAACTGTTAGATTGTGGAAAAAACATATTATAGGCCTACAGAGTTGTGGGGTGTACAGTCATGGTTTTATCTAAGAAACATATACTAGTAAGACTACATGTGTGCAAGCTACAAGCCACTCGCTACTCAACAGGCCTGTATTACAAGAATGCAAACAAGGAGAAAAGGCATTAACAGGTAGAGAGAGAGCCTACTACATGAATGAAAAGGAAAGGCGAAACCTCCCCTAGTGGGCCTTGTTGCAAAGAAATAAAAACAGGAACAAGAGGAACAAGGAGCCAGACATGGGGGTGTTGTCAAGGAGGGTTCAGAGCTGGAGGAAAAGACTGCATAGGAGCAGAGGGTCATGATTCAGGATAGGTGAGTATACAGACATTTGGGACAGGTTGTAGCTATAGGCAGGCCAGGGGATTGAGGTGAGATTTTATAGTGAAGTCCGGGTATTGTATTGTATTGTA
>JAOWAW010115256.1:0-13146 GCA_028565695.1 Nicola tetela
CCTCCCGTTGTCCCTGATAAAAACATCGTTACAACCACTAATACTAAGGCATGCCGAGCAGGAAGACGGCTAGTGACCCGAATAATGGAACTTCGACCGTGTTATCGTCTGCTACCATGCAGCTGTTTCTGATAACAATTCTATCGTTGTTCAACAACAAGTCTGCACAAAAAAATGCGAGAGAAGAAGAGAGACGTCAAGCACAGAACGCTAGCTATATCATAGTCGTTTTGAGTTAAGCGCTAGCGGAACGCAACATGTAACGTGCACTTGTTAATAACAACTTGTAGGAGAGATTAACACCATAACTGTTACAGGTGTATTCAAAGTGTCTTAATATAAAGTGCAATCATAAATATAACTATTACATTCTGACACAGAGGGCAGTCCAGAACTGCCCTTCGCACTCTCAAAGCGGGGCTTCTAGTGGCTTTTGGAAAATCGCCTGCGATTACCTTCTTCTTTGTCAGTTTCCTTGCATGGAACTAGTATTAAAAGCCGTTGATTTTATCTGTTGGGGCACATGCCGCTACGACACCAGGCTGCCACCTCTGTCCTCGGCGTATCTTGTGACTCATAGCCTTGATGTGCACAATGGCGGCAGCACAAAACTACAGGTTACTGTTTCTTTTTGTATGCCCCCACTTGAGCGAGGTCAAACACACGCGCAGACCCATTTCAGCGCGGACCAATTGCGCGTGTCTGAATGAGGGGTAGGGTTGCGCGAATGCGCTGAAGTGGGTCTGCTTCATGTCGAGCCGCCCTGAAGCGAGGGACAACCTTCCTTTTTCGTGTGCATGCGTCATGACCTTCATGTCACAGCTGCTCAGTGTCCCTGCTTGTAATTTGGATGTAGCAATTATAAAGAAACAATCAGGATGTTTCAAGAGTAATTGAATGCAACACGGTCGTTTGCTTCAGGCGGCCATACATAGGCGTGTGAACGGCTATAAACCTTGTGCAACGCTATAGGGCATTGACCCACTTTGGAGTCTGGCATGAATTCCCTTTATTACATGTTCAGAACATAGTAGATCCTTATAGGGACTGGCCATAGTTATGTACTAGCTTTTGCCAAAATACTTCCAAGTAGCGTAGGTTGAGCACCAAAGGCATATCTATATTACATAATGTGGGAGTGATCATCACCATTTAGAATCCGAATTTGCCTCTTCTAAATTCTGCTTCTGGTTTTGGCACAGATGAAAAACTATGTCACAATCACGTACAATCGAATGTAGGCTGTGACACTGACAGGCTGCATGCCAGACCAAGCAGTAGAACTCAAAATCATTGGTTTTAATCCCACCTTCATCGAACACAGGTGCAGCCAAGGCCAATACATGTATATGAATCGCAATAAAGTAATGTAGAGGCATGCACTAGTACCTGAACAGGAATTGCTTAACACAAAAAGTAAGCTGACAGTCATTTTTTTATTGTTCTTGAAGAGACCTATCGTTCTCCTTGTCCTCAGCTTACAAAACACTCGACGAAGATGAAAGAGATGTACAGCATTATCCCTCAAAAAAAATAGTCAGAAGAACTTGACCTGCACACACCATTGATGTGTTCATGCAACATTTCAAGTTACAGCTCTTCAGAGTTGACGGATATCTCTTGCATGTTTGATGGAGCACAGGTATGTACGCTATAGTGATGCTTTCAGTAATTGAGCAATTGGACGCTGACCGAGGGCTGATTGACAAGGAAACTGAGCTAGACGGCGGCCTGGACTTGTTGATCGGACATCAGTGCCCTGTCCTTGGCAGTAGAAGAGCTGTTGGGTGACTAATAATATTCCTGGCGTTGACTGGACCGGCTGATAGCGACAGTCATGGTGCACAGAGTTTGGACAAAGAGTCATATGAAGAGAGCAAACCCAGTGGTCATGCTGGTTGAGGAGCATTGTGAAAATGAGGAGTGCATGGCCAGCAAGAACTGTTGAGGGAGTTGGCAGGTGAGGACGAAGAGCAGGTGGTGGGCGAGGAAATGGAGTGGAGGGCAGAGTCATGCGGGGCATTAGGTCAATGTCACGCTCTGAAGATGGTGGCCAAGATGCACACTAGCGGCTCCTAACCGGTTGAATCCTGCACCTGGGTACAGTGTTGTCGATGCCAATGACCTGCCAGAAAATTTTCCCTTGTTCACTCCAGGTTGTCCAGCGGAAATTACTTGCCACTGTTAGATTTGCTCCAAAGCAGTAAGATTATTTTTTTGCTATATTTCACCCAAAAACTTGGTGGTGGATGCAATAGCAGATTTCACAAACGCACATGCCGCAGCTCACATATAGAAGCGGATAAGTTTTGTTGACACACACGGTCAGAAGATGCCAACAAAAACGGAAGACAATCCACAAATTCATTGTCCAACTGATCTTCCAAGCATCCTAAAAGCTGCTAGTTATACATAATTACCAGCAAACAGTATTGATGTATAACAGAAACTAAAGGCCTGTTTTGCACTTTATTACGAGCTCACCTTTGGACGGCTTCTAAATATTCAATTTCCACACTATTCACAATTTTTTTACTTTTAATGGAGAGATCATCTGGATAGTCTAAAACAATCCTGGATGTATCATATTGTTCTGCAATTTTGGGCAGCAGTATGGCCTACATTTTTTATATTATTGTTGACTACTTTCACTGAAACATCAGCCTTTGACAGAAAAGGTAAGGGTTGAGTTATGCTCCAAAATACGTAAGGTATTGGAGAACTCAACATTTTGAAATTTCAGTGAAAGCTCAAAGGCGGAAAGCACTTTTGCGTGCATGCAGATAAAGCTACACTCACACACAGTGCTGCAATGCATGACAGTTATAGCAAACTGCTGTCTCTAGAATCTGAAAAGAATCTTATCTTTACTTGTGTGAGTGTGTACTTGTGTGAGTGTGTGTGTGTGTGTGTGTCTGGAGGTGTGTGTGGGCCTGCGTGTGATTGTGTGTCAATGTCTTTGTGTATCTGTGTGTGTCCCAAGTGCGTGTCATTGATCAACACAGTGCATGCATGCTTGCAAATGAAACATAGGTAGATAAAACTGCAACTGTTTGTACATCAACATTTGAAATGTATGTGGTATTTTTGAGAGTGGGTTGGTTGTTCTATATAATATAAACCATCATTTGATGTATTTTGGTAAATGTGTATAAATTATAAACAGCTCCTAACTTGACACGCTATTTGTGGGAAAGTGTGCTTTCTTAACAGCTGGAGTGAGTACATCGGAAAGAAGACCTGTGGCAATCCCCTTCATACACGCGTGAGACTAAAGAGCATGCAGCAGCTGAACATAGACTGATGAAGCATAGCCTAAACACGCCAGAGGTCAATTAGAGAGTGCTCGTGAACGTGCATGGATCGTACAGACATCACTCTTAGTGTCTAGAACGGCAGTGAGAGAGCACTCACCTATGTGGCACGCACACATCGTCACAAACGGATCCTGGCGACTCCTGATCCTGCACGGTGAAGCATGATAACTTCCATTGTGCAGATAGATGCATGTCTTCCCAAGGCCATTCACTGAGGCGCGCTGGTAAAATATTCCACTGCCACTTGAAGTTGATTTCTTTTCACTTGGAGCGAAAACTTTCACGTTAGTCGTCGACTCGTCGTTTCGGTCTATGAGCAACTCGTTGTTATTAGTTCTGTTCACAAGAAGACCTGTCCACACCGGTGCGTTACCCGCGGCCTTAACAATGCAAGAGTACTCCTCTTTGCTTGTCGGTGTGGCCAGTATTCCTGACGCGGCTATGTGGCACTCACGTTCGCAAGTTTTTGGGCTGACACCAAGTGGAAATTTAAACACTTCAAACTGCTTGCAGATCCCTGAAAGCAGCAAAGTACAGATTGAAGAGTTCAGAGTGCTGGAGTAGGTACACAAGAGAGACGAACAAATGCAGGTATGATAAATTCCCGTTGCGGGACAGAACAGGTGGAGATCATCCTTAGGGAGAATAACGTTAACAGAAAAAAATTATCAAGCGAGCCCAGGTCAGATAGAGAACTGGGTTCTTCTGGCTGAGGTTCACGAAAATTAGAAGTCACATTACTTGCCTTGATCCACTTCATTGCTATCGGAGCACGCTGGGAAAATCCACGAGATGCTTATCAGCGCCAAAGCGTGAATCTGGACAGAGGGAAATAGATACTTTTCGAATTCCAATGCCATCCCAAGTTGTGCTGGTTTTCCAAAAGAATCAGCATGTATGAACAGTATGTATATGTAATTAATTTATTGATTTATTTAGATATGACGACGTTCCTAACTGAAAAGCCGTGAAGCTGTCGCCATTTGAAATGATAATTTCTACTATAGAATGCGGCTGGTGAAGGAGAAGAGCTAGGGAGCAACGTGTGGATTTCCCAGCGCCTGTGTGTACTCCACTGCGAACCTGCACCCTTCCAAGAGTTTGTACAGGAAGTTCGTGACAGAGAGATACATGGTGGAAGCTGAAACTTCAAAACACAAAACAAATCAGCGAAAAAATAAGGAGAAAACACTGTCTTCCTCGTGTATTAGAACTTCTTGAATAACTTTGATCGGAATAGTACTTATTTTCCATCATCCAGGGGCTGCTTGAGCCGCACCGCTGAGCGACTGTAAAGCAAGAATGGTGTGTCTCTGTTGGTCAATCTTTATTCTGCGCTTCACTGAAATACTCTCGAGCTGTAGGCCCGGCAGGGAAGCATGCTTTTAAACATATAAGTTAAGCCCGAATAGATCATTTTACCGCTTCCTGTAGCATCTTTCCAAGTCAAACTCCACCAAGACTTCAGTGAAGCAATGCGTTGCTCTTGTTTTCGTGTTGTGAATCTGTCCTTTACACGCGATTACTGCCGAACTGCCTCCAGCCGCTTCGCAGGCAAGTCTAGCAAAAGGCGTTGCGAGATTCTCCAAGTCATGGATTCGGTTATTGTAGTCTTTAGCGTGTTACACCGTGGTGCGCATGCGTCAAGTGTCTTTGACTCTTTGAACCGCAGGTCTCCCAAGCCAATTTTCAGTGTTCATTACAGTTGGAGCGAGTCTCTACTGCCATCCTAGTTACTTGCAACGATTTTGCAATGATTACGGAGCGCAGGTAACATTTGCCTTAAGTGTTGTGTATTGCCCTACATATACTGATGAGTCGGTGTCCGATAGCGCTTGGTCACTTTTGCGTGGGTTTGTCAAAAAGAAGTTTTCTCTAAACTAGAGAATGGCTCTTTCAATTTCAAGTTGTGAATACGGTCTAGAGCATCTGCGAAACGCACTTTTCCCATAGGTAGTGCTAGTCAGTACGGTGATATTGCTACTTTAATGCGTCCAGCCTGGCCACATTTGAGTAGTATGTTTGAAGGTGTTCTCAGGATTACATCACTCAGGCATGAGCCAGAGTTAGGATAGCAAGCAAGTTGACAAAATTACGAAACGGTTTTGCAAGCGAGGCCGGACGTACGACAGGCTCGGCGCTCGAGCTCGCTACTTGCACCAAACTCTGAACCTTGGAGGGAGTAGCATTACCTGGTTAGTAGCATACGTCTAGTGAGACCACTTCTAAGGGAGGTAAGCTGGTGTCCGACTCGATCCTACGGACCCTATCGGCCCTAAAGATCCAGGCGAACCATTTTCTTAATTTGCTGATTACGATTGCCTGGAGACAGATAGAGAGTCACACGGCATTTCACTCACCGTAGGGGCGTTGGTTCACAGGTTGCAAAACCTCTCTCCTCAGAGACTGTGCAGAACGGCACGTGTACCAGCGGAAAGACGGAGATGATGACGGCAGCATCTGGATGGCTTTGTTAGCTATAGTGCTGCCAACAGTCTTCTTATTCAGCTCTATTATGCTCAGACATTGTTCATAAAGTCCGCAGTTTGGAGAGGATAGACGATGAGAGTGAATGTATGGTGGGAGGTGCCAGAAGAATGGAGCTCTTAAGAGTGAACGCATAGGTAAAGAGATGCGAAAACGCTTACAATGAGGTAGGATTGATGAGTATGTCCTCAGGTACAGGTCAAGACGAAAAGAAGAGGGAAATTTTGGATGGACCTAGTAGCATTTTGAAAACACACGCGCACACAGACCCGCACTTTCTCCTTCCCTCTTTCCACTGGGGCCAATTCTCAGCGTTCTTTCTTCCCCTCCTGAGAGGAGCTGAGTAAACAAGTTGAGTTGGTAAAAATTGCAGATTCTTGAGGCGCTTCCCTAGAACCTAGGAAGAGACCTCCCTCCTCTAGAATGTAAGGGGAGGGAATAAGGAAAAGAGAGCAAGGTAGTGAGAGAGGGAGAGACAGATGAAGTCTTTTACCAGGGAGCGTAACTTATAGCTGACCATGCTCGCACAAAGCATGAGAAGGAAATTATGACCTACAGGTTTGCGCTCTCTCTATTGTAGCAGGATTGTTCGCGCTCCTGGGTTTGCTCATGTTACCGATCTTGATCATCATGTTCGGTCTTTCCAAGGCGCTGATGCTTGGAAGAATAGAGTTGCTTCATGGGTTTTCAACTAACCTAGGTGAGTGCCCCGACAGTCTGCAATTTTTAAGACTCAACTTAGGTTATTCAGCAAGATGGCGATTGCCGCTAACACTCTCTAAGATCTTAGACAAAAACCCAATTGCAATGTCGAGTTTGGCAAGCTACGATCAACTTCGTCGACGAGTAGAAAGTCAACCTACGATCTATGATCGATTCGATCGCTCGCCTCAAGCAATGATCTATACTACCGACGATCCAGGTTCTGCCCAGCAGGCTAGGGCTAGTGCACAAATCCCGAGGACCGTTATACCGGGAACGACTACACTGTTGCTCCGACTGGTTGGGAGCTGCGGCTTGAACATATAGCGGGAGTCGTGTTTTATCGGTGAGTGTGAGTATAATTATATGTATGAGTGTGTGTGTGTGTGTGAGAGAGAAAGAGAGAGAGAAAGAGAGAAAGAGTGAGTTAGTGAGATAAAGAGAACTAGAGAGGGAGAGCTAGAGAGAAAGAGAGAAAGAAAGAAAGACAGAGAGAGAGAGAGAGAGAGAGAGAGAAAGAGAGAAAGAGTGAGTTAGTGAGATAAAGAGAACTAGAGAGGGAGAGCTAGAGGGAGGGAACGCAATGTACTGAGTCCCACTAGGTCTAGTTGCCTGAGTAGCGGTGTCGATGAGAATGGAGAACTCACCTCGGTCAGAATTAGTAGAGCCTGTGTCATCTCGCTTCCGATCGGTTACCTGACTTCCTGCTCCCGTTTCCATCCCCCATTACTGTTCCTCAAAAGCCAGCTAGGAATTCTTGTTCATGAAGAGAAAACTGGTGTACTGTAGATCATGCAACGGCGTGTATTTCTGCTACGTTCGATCCTTAAAAAGGCCGAGGGAGGACGCGAGTGTTTGCCTGAGGCGCAGCCGAGGGTGAACGGGAGCCCACTCCCTACGCCCTTATAAGAACTTTCGTCACAGCGTTGCATATATGACTTGTAGCACAGGGCGCGGTCTTTTACACGTTTCACCCAATCAGCTTTAGAATCCTGGTCACATGCATGCCGAATAAACACTTATTCTGCAGGAACTAGTCATTCGTCCGAGGACAGGGGATAACAAAAAATAAACAATCCTTCTTTGGAAGTAAAAATAGTTCCTGTGTTAGAGAGTCTGTTGGCAGCAAGAGTAACACAGCTTTTATGAAGACAAGTCTTTATTCACAAAAAATGTCACATCAAGGAAATGCAAAAAGAAGAAACGCGGCCTAGTAAACCTCAGTGTGTTTTTCTGGGTGTTTGCTTGCACAAGTGGAGCCCGGAGTTTCATAAAGTCTTCTTTAATAGTTCTCCGGCCAAAGCGTTCTGACTGCTCACGAAGTTTGATGTCGGAATCTTCATGATCCTCTATGGGGAGGTCAATGTCCAATGACGCATCACTGTCTCTAACCAGGGACCTCGAGCGAGAGGAAGGTGGGGGCCCAATTCTCGGCAGCGTTCCAGAGCAATTCGTTGGGTAGAAGGACGTCATTCGACCGCGAAAACATCTTTGAGTCGAGACGAAAGAAATGAAGGGGTTCCTGTGCTGTGCTAGAAGTCAGATGTCGTCCTCGTTCTCACAAAATGTTCATTTATCGGGAGCGGAAGTTCCGAGGGTCGTTCGAGGCTGGTGGGCCTCGGACGACCTTGGAACTTCCGAGCCCTATAAATGACATATTCCTCGAACAGCGCACAACATGCATAACTTGTACCACCAAGTGATCTGTGGCCAGAGAACCTAATAAACTGTTGTATTGTAGAGACTTCCTCAGGTACCAACAGTACCGACCTTTACTGAACCCCTTAAGGAACGCGCACGCATAAAGTTGCTCTATGGATGTGGAGGCCAGGTTAGTTTACAACATGGTCTTGAT
The DNA here is from genome assembly GCA_028565695.1 of Nicola tetela. Taxonomy (NCBI): domain Eukaryota; kingdom Metazoa; phylum Porifera; class Calcarea; order Clathrinida; family Clathrinidae; genus Nicola; species Nicola tetela. The sequence goes on from JAOWAW010115256.1 coordinate 8,362, forward strand.
TGCCTAATAGGTGGCCTTGTGAAGAGAGGTCACGACGATGTCCGTGAAGATCATGCTCTTCTTGGGGAAATGGCTTGGGGAGGCGTTATCATCAAGCCGGTGGCTGTTCCGCTAAGTGATAAGGCTGGGCATCCGTCCCTACACCGGAGCGTCCGGGGTGTTTGGGAGGGTAATCGGGTGACTTTCTTCGATAATCGTATCATTAATGCTGACGCACCCAGTTACGTCTCTTAATGCATCTCGTAGGAAGCGTTGTGAAATAGAGCGGCCGAAGAGAAAGAGAAGAAATATTTTCCTGTGGCTGAAGAACTTCGCTGCTCGATTACCCTGCTTGTGTACTCCGCGGTGTATTCCATCGAGAGTACGTGGCCTATGAGAAGCGATTGGCAAACCATCTAGCCGCCAGTGGGATAAGCCATAATCGGTTGTAATGACTAGGGCCAGAAGACGCCTTCACTTTGCGATCTAAAGGGCAGTGGATTTACGCCTTCGAAGTACTCGGTGCTGCAGATGGCATTGGCATCTTCAATACTGTCTTCGAACAGCTTCATTGGCTGCATGCTGCGTTGTTGTGTAACAGCTGTAGTTTCTCTGCTTGTGTGTTAGCTTCACTATTTCAGTTACTGTTTTGTGGTCTTTCCTTCCCCCTCACTTCAGCTTTAAGCTCAGGACCACACATAGAACAGACTTTTTTCTACTCAAGATGCAGACTAAGGGATTGATCCCTCGTCAAAAGTGCGTGCTCATTCGTGCTAAAGCATCGTGCTAGTTGAAGCTAGTCTGTCAGACGAGTCTCGTTCCATATTGCCCAAAGCTTGCACATTTATACGAGCCGGGCTTAATTCACAACAAATAGACTGACAAACCCCCTCACCGCTCAAATTTTTGCTGACACAAGTTCCTGACTTTCTTTCTCCATCTGGCTCTACCATCCCCACTGATATCCTCTGCACTTCACAAAGTCCTGACATCGTATTTATCTGTCCTGACCGTAAACTTGTCTTACTTGAATTGACAGTTCCTTTTGAGACGCTGCTCGTCTTCATAAATCTAACCGTTATGCCTCTCAAATATCTGACCTACGTTCTTCCTCTTACTCTCCTAAGTTCTACTCACTTGAAATTGGTTCCCGTTGTTTCGTCTCTAACTCAAGTCTTGACTCTTTACCTCTATTCTTCCACCTAAATCTTCTGTCTCTCCTAAATGTCTTCGCTCTGACCTATCTAGTCTCGCTATTTTCTGTTCCTTCTCAATCTTCCGCTCACGCTTTGACCCCACTTGGCTCACACCTCCACTTCTAGCCATTCCTTCCTCCAGTTAATTCCTTTTTTTTCTTTTGCTTTCTTACGACAAGACCCATCAGGTCGTCCTTTCTTCTTTTTGTCTCCCCCCTGTAGGCTCTCCTTTCTACTGTACTTTTGCCTTTTTCCCTTTTTTTCCAATTTGTACAGCAGGCTTGACGACTAGCGGGTGACCAAAAATGTGCGCACGTGGAATTATTTCTCTCTTTTTAATTTTTCTGTACGCCACCGCACCTATACTGAATACCTTGTAGAACATCTACTTGCTTTTCCGCTTTCTCTGTGGCTTGTTCTATCCGATGTGGGTGTATGGGGCAACTTTCTTTTTTTATTCCTAATAAGGAATATTGTCATCGCTGCAGACAGAAATGAATCAGGCGGTGATGATTCATTTCCTTTTGACTCCACATGCTAGTGATGTACTCAGAACATTAAACAGCTGAACAATCACATGAAGAAAAAATTAGTTATTATTAGTTTGTAGCTTATGTCTCTCTCCCTTACCAGCAAATGTAACACGAAAACAACACTGCCTTTGTTTGAATTTAACATAGAACAGAATATGTAGAATGCGCCAGACGGAACTCTCACAGCTGAAGAGGAATGCCTATTTTACATTGTTGGTGGGAAGGTATAATGCAACAAACCAGACACAGGTGTGATACAATGGTTCTTTGGACAGCTATATAACCATTTAATCACTCAGTCTAAATGGTCTTCACTAGAGAAATATTATACAGGAAAACCGTTTTTGAACAAAAGCAATTATTAGGAAATAAAAGGTCTGTTAGGTTAGCTTGAGTGGTTGTAGCTGCAAAAATAATGTCTACGTGAGGTGCTGCAAGGTCCTGGATTACACAAGCCCTAACGCTTATTAACCGCTATACGGAATGTAGTTTTTCTACAATGGCAATCCCACAAGCTTTATTGACAATAATGGTGGGAATGAAAACATTGCATCCACTTTGAGGGAAATAGTGAGCATAGTTCGTTTTAGCCGCCATTTAATGCTCTAGGCCGTTTGATTGCACTAGGTAGCTCATGGGGCTTCATACAGATTTTCAGATTTTATTGATGTGTTTTGACTTCAGAATTGACTGCTATTGGCATAACGTGCAGAGTGGTTTTGACAGAGGCTTTCAGATGTATCCACTTGAAGTGAAGTCAGTGATGGTGATCTAGAGCTAAGAACAGAATCGTTGTCATAGATACCCTCAACGGTTTCACCGACAGCTGAAAGGTGGGGGACTGTCATGTGCTCTCCGCAGGCTTCGCCCAGTTGAACATTCATGGACGCCTCGCCATCACATGGCATGTTATGGCGGCTATCAGATTTTATTGATGTGTGCTGCTTTGAGAATTGACTGCTATTGACATAACGTGTAGACTGGTTTTGAGAGAGGCTCTCAGATGTGCCCACTTGAGGTGAATTCAGTGATGGTGATCTAGAGCTAAGAACAGAATCGTTGTCAAAGGTTTCACCGACAGCCAACAGGTGGAGGACTGTCAGGTGCTCTCCGAAGGCTTCACCCAGTTGAACATTCATAGAAGGTTCCACCTGGAATTTCTGAGATGGAGTTTTACCTACTGCAGAAGTAGCGGACAGCTTATGATCACGAGGCTGGGAATATATGCTTTCAGATTGTGCTGGTGTGGTCTGACTTGCCTGGTGGCCTGCTATGCTCTCACGCGTATTCCCCTTATGTGCAGATAGCTGTCTGCTGCTGGACCTTGATTCAGATGCAACAGGAGCAGTGTGTGGCAATATGCAGCTGGTTGTTGGGGCATCATTTTGCATGGCGCCAGAGAGCTTCTGATCACAAGACTGGAGATATAAGCTCTCTCATTGTTGTGTGGTCTGACTAGCCTTGTAGCCCGCCTTGTCCTTATATAAGTTTATGTTATGTGCAGACAGTTGTCCGTGGCTGGGTCTGGATTGAGATACAACAGGGGCAGAATGTGGGAACATGCTGCTGGTTGTTGTGGAATCATTTTGCAAGGCCCCTTTAAGTCCAAATGAGTTTGTGTTGTGGTTAACCGTTTGAATTTCACTTCTGGATCTTGGAATTGCTTTAAAGGATACAGTGTCGAATGACTTTCTACCAGTTGTTGGGTCATCATTGCCATAGAAGGCTCTGAATCACTGATGCCTGACAGGTACACAGACTGCATAGGGATGTCGTTCGTTATTGTTTGCTTGTTCGGACTTCATATTGCATTGCATGGCATCTTGCTCTGCTGGGTTACTGATGTCATGGTAAATATCTTCGTAAATATCGCCTGCATCCATTTTTTCACCCTGTTTGAGCATTTGACGTTTATTGCATCTTTCATAGTCCTCCACAGGGTCGTTGTTATAGATATCGCCATCTTCTTCATCGTGGGTGTTCATTGTATTAGCAAGCCCTACAGGTTCACAATACATTTCGTCACTCCACATGCACGAGGTGTTCTGTTCGCCTTTTCCATACGCGGACAGGCTTTGCAAAACATAAGAGTCCTCACAACTTGGGCTGATCTTCAAATCGATTGGTGCGTAAGTATCGTCTTCCGATGCTGATTCAATGCGTTGATTCATCTAGCGACACTAGTATTTGCGGCACTATGCCGGTCTGAGCGAAGCAATCCAAAGATTGTGGGCTCAACTGTATTGGGAATCCGAACAGTCTTCCGCCCAAGACAGAAGAAATAGACACTGAAGAAGGGACTGGAGCCAAAGACTCACTACCAGAGGACAGTCAGCTCGGGGTTGTATACGCAATTGGGTGCAAGGAATGCCCCAAGGCATATGTTGGCGAGACTACATGGACAGCTAAGGAGAGAGAGTAAAAGAACACAAGTGCCACTCAAACATGGGGCGAACTGATCTCTCCGCGATCGCGCAACACGCCGTCACCTCGGCCGTGTCACCAAATTCATTGGGAATCCAACGTCGTCACTAGAGAAACAAACAATACCCGCCGGTGTACCAGCGAACATTGCTACCCACGATAACTGCTACTGTTCAATCTACGCAGGGGATTTTTGCTATTGTAGCATTCTACGCTGAAAACTCTGATGCCGTCGGTAATTTTTTTGCTACCCTGAGCAGTCTTCGCTGGACCGTAACTGTCCAGCAATGATTGCTGCCCGTAGCGCCAGCACTCTAATGTTATGCCACCCGGCCACGGCTCAGACCGAACGCGTGTAAGCCTGCGGTCTAGTATACCTTTGCCTCACAGTCTATCTCCGTTCTTCTTTGCCTCACAGTGTTTTTCCTTCGTCATGCTCTCTTTCAGTCTTGAATACACTATCACCATCATCTCTCTCATCTGTTATCTACTCCATGTATATTAGTATTGGTCTGATCAACACCGGTGGCGATGACGATAAGGCGTCAGAACAAACTCGAGAACTGAATCTTCTGTAGAGAACAGAGTCATTGCTTGTATACATTTCTTCTTCTTCTTCTTCTTCTTCTTCTTCTTCTTCTTCTTCTTCTTCT
>JAOWAW010115278.1:0-13145 GCA_028565695.1 Nicola tetela
GTAGCCAAACTGTGCAGTGTGCACAATGTAGCAAATGTGTACAGTGTAGCAAACGTGTGCAGTATAGCAAATGTGTAGTGTAGTAAATGTGTACAATATAGCAAATGTGTTCAGTGTAGCAAATACATACAGTATAGCAAATGTGTACAGTCTACCAAATGTGTACAGTGTAGCAAATGTGTACAGTGTACCAAATGTGTGCAGTGTACCAAATGTGTGCAGTGTACCAAATGTGTACAGTTTAGGAAATATGTACAGTATAGCAAATGTGTACAGTGTAGCAAATGTGTGCAGTACAGTGTAGCAAGTGTGTGCAGTGTAGCAAATGTGTGCAGTGTAGCAAATGTGTGCAGTGTAGCAAATGTGTACAGTGTAGCAAATGTGTGCAACCAACCTCAGTGGCACAAGTGGTTAGCACGCGCAAGTTCCATTCTCAGAGGTGGCGATTCGAAGCAGGTTCAAATCCGCCAGACGCTCACTTCTAAACTGAGGCTGGGAGGCTTTGCCGGACCCTCACCCAGGGACTTAAAATAATTGGGAAGGCTTCACCTACTTCGGTAGGGCCGTGTCTGTGGTGCCAGGTAAGGCCGTGCAAATGCCCTCGATTAGCAAAAATGTGCTATTTGGCCAATGCACGTAAAAAGTATAGTTGCTTTACCCTTTATAGCAAATGTGGACAGTCTACCAAATGTGTACAGTGTAGCAAATGCGTACAGTATAGCAAATGTGTACAGCGTAGCAAATGTGTGCAGTGTAGCAAATGTGTACAGAGTAGCAAATGTGTGCAATGTAGCAAATGTGTGCAGTGTACCAAATGTGTACAGTGTAGCAAATGTGTACAGTGTAGCAAATGTGCGCAGTGTAGCAAATGTGTACAGTGTAGCAAATGTATGCAGTGTAGCAAATGTATACAATGTAGCAAATGTGTACAGTGAAGCAAATATGTACAGTGTAGCGCTACATGAATTGAACTGTGTCAATGACTTTTTGTGAGTGCACCTGAAAAAAACAGACACCTCTAAAATGCAGACATTTAGCCTCAGTCTCTTGGCTGTCTGCAATTCCCAGGTTTGACTGTACACCATGAAATTATTACTATACAACATAAACTTAAAATGTATACCATGAAATTCCTTTGTACAGCATGAAGATATTATTTACACCATAGAATTCCTCTGTACGCTTACACTTAGAAATGTCACAAGCTCAAAGTACAACTGCCACAAAATGTTGCGTCCATTGTTGATTTCAACCCTCGGTCTCACGTTTTCTATTTGTTACTGTGTGGTGAACTGATAAAAAAAAACATCCTGCTTCTATAGATACATGTACTAGTACCTGTATGTATCCGCCACCTTAATTGCAGTCATGTAGTGAATGCAAGCACCCTTATCAAATCTGTCTATGATCTGTACACTTCATCACAAGATCATGATCTTGTGAGAGTATTCACCCTCTGACCAACACAAAGTAGCATGTTTTCTTTTTGGGTCCTACTTAGCATTAGAACAATAAAGATACTACCAGAATCACTCCTTCATGTGGGAAAGCAAATGACAGAGGCAGACAAAAAAGATAGGATGGGCAACATAAAAATATGAAAAGACAGTTGCGAAAAAATTGCCGAGTAGAGAGTGAGAAGGTGCAGTAACCACACTACTCAGCAGTTTAGCAAAAGAAGCTAACCCATGTAACACATCACGTCTCACCACCTCTCCCTTTCTAACCTCTTCATAACTTCCTTTCCTTATAACGGCTCTCAAACTGAAAACTTAAAATGGGAAAAAGTAGCTAAATCCGGTACGTTTTCATGGTGCAAGTCCTTGATACTACAGACTAGTTGAAAGGCTATTTTTGAAAGTCAGCTACAGATGTGCGGTGGAGTTGAATGCGTACTCACAGAGTCAAACATTACTGACTATCTTTCCGGTCTAGAGCTGCTCTTCACTGATATGGTAGGTAGGTCTCCATGAGTCCGCATAAATCTGTTTCTCCGTTCGAGAGTGGACTACTTCCCTGTTTCGACGTCGGTGATGAAGCGCCCTGTTCCTGGTGCTCGCATTCCGGCTTGCGAAGCCAAACCGTGCGAGCCGCCCGTCTGCTTACCGATAATCGCGCTCGACTTGGCCTTGATCTCCTCGTCCGTAAAGCCACGCACGTTCTGCGTAGCATAGCCTCCTGGTCCGCCGTACATCGGAGTGAATCCCTGAGCATTGGCTTTCAGACCAACAGAATGGAGTCCGTTGATAACGTTGACCATCTGAGCGCGCGAGCCCTCGTACAAATCAGCGGTCTGAAAGAGATCTTCTGGCTTCATGCCGTACTCTTCTGCCGCCTTCAGGAAACGGCCGATATTATCCATGTGCTTAGCGGCAGCCATCGACGGAATCTTGCTCGTCGTACGCTCGATTTTGAGCTCTCCAGCGCCATATGCGGCCCGCAAAGTGTTCATGAGCTGGAGAAGAACAACGCCGTCTTTCAGCGCCAGGTGGATGTCCTGCGCAGTCTGTCCCGGAATAACCATGCCTCCCACAACGGCATTGAACCAGTCGGCGACGTAGGCAGGAATGCCTTCTTCCTCTAGTTCCTGCAGCTTTTTCTCCATCTTCCGCTCGATGTCGGCGGCAATGCCGGACTTCGATGCACGCATGCTCGCCATTTCCGCCTGGGCTATCAAGCTACGACAGAGTACAGTTTACTGCTAAGAAGCTATTCACTCTTCCTCAACAACTTCCCAATAAGACACAGACGGCAGTGCATACGGACATGCAGACAGCGAAGGCAAAGGAACGCTGAATTCGTCAGAAAGTCGAGACAATACGTCTGGTGTTCTTTAGTGCTCTTGTTCCCACTTCTCAATACCTGAATACGTATTAACGGACAGCCAGCTGCGCTAGCTCAGCTGGTGGGCATCGGTTATCGATCGCGGTTATTGAATGATAAAATGTGATCGATCATCGATCACCGAGCTCAACCACATCACTCGGATTACTTTTTTCTTATTGAAGTGGATCTACCTATAACTCAGGTGTAGCTACTCAGGCCTAGGCGGGGGCTCAGATATTGATGGCGTAGGACTAGGGCTGTTGGCGGTGTCTCTCATCCTATAGCTACGCTTTCTACATGTACGCTCCACCTACTTACCTTGGGTGGCCCCCATCCATTGTTATTCCTTCTCCAAGAAAACTTTTAACTTTTTCAAATTCACCTGCAAGGTGCGGCGGAAAGACAGCGACTGCGCTTAGAAGCAGCAAATGGCATTAATTAAAAGTTTTTGAAGGGGCGGTGAGAATACAAGGCGGTACGGCGGGGACTTTCGTTATGGGTAACCGTTACCATTGCCTAGGAGTAGCTCTTAGGAGTACAGGAGTGACTGACCATTGGTGAAGGGCCGGTTTGTCCCACGCGAATCAACCCTATATTATGACAGTCGCCGTCGACGCGTAGTTTCTTACTCACCCGTGAAACAAAGCAAGAAATCGAAAAAAAAAGAGTCACCTGGACATACGTAGTGCAACACCTAGCCTATTGCTGACCCTGATTATCGGCGTGGGTCATGATCATTCAGAGTTCAAACACCCATACTCCGGTCATAGCGCGCATAACCCTACAGCCAGCCACATATGCATGGTATGGTTACGAGGCTTACGTAGGGACGTCTATGGTCGATTATAGTCACAAGAGCTTAATTTCCGCATGCTCAAGGTTCGTTGCCTAGATCATCTGAACATGGCCGAGCCTCTGCCGGAACCGGTCAGCTCTCGAGTTGCGCTCCAAGAACTGCTTCTACACAAAGACATCATTATCGTTTAATTAGCTCATGCGAGTTGGAAACATTGACCAATGTCAGTACAGTAGCAGTAGGCTTGTCGAAAAAAAAACATCGTCAAAATCTATTTTTAAGCTTTCCGCTATGCCCAAAATTTCAGTGTTTAAACATCGTTTTAAAGCTCGGTAGCTAAGTTAAACATCATGTCAACTGCTACACAAACTTGCCTTTACAGGGCACAAGGCCACGTGGTGTGTGGCTGGCGCACCCTAGAAAGGTGTTGAAGGTGTTGAAAGGACAAGTATTCACCAAGTATCCAAGTATCCATTCAATGTAGTCTTGAAGCCGATCCAACCCTGTTTATCAATATCGGAAATTTAAAGGCGCTGGGCGGCAGCCTTTGTGGGGTGGGGTTCGAGACTACTGCTTTGGAATGCTCTTCCTCCCTCTACCCGTAGTTCTCCTGACCTTTTATCTTTTTAATCTGCCTGTTTTTCTCATCTAGGGTGCTCTGTAAAGAGACTTCAATAGTCTGTTGGTGTTTCCCTAGTAAAGCAACAATAAAACAACAACAACTACCATTCCATGCAAAATGGATAGCCTAAAAGTCATAGCCTTTTCCATATGGGTGGAAAAAGCCTGTTTTAAACACCGAATGTGTATTTTAGTCCTACAAAGCTTGTAGAAAAATCTAAAGCTTTTCAAGACGTTTCAAGCAATTTTTAAAGCTAGCTTTTTTTGACAAGCCTAAGTAGCAGTGAAAGTCACTTATTCTTCCAGGTAGCTGGCCTGTAATTATAGCGAGCACCGTGGCCGGATACATAAGGTATGTTTTTGTACGTTCTCAAATTTCCTTTAGCGTGTCAGATGGCTTTTCCGCATGCCCCAAGACCTCCTGCAGTGCAGGAGAATTACAAAGTGTGGATCAGTTACAGGAACATGATACGTATGCATGTATGCGTGAATCACGCGTGTGCAAATAGCCAATAGGCAAACAATCTTATTTGAATACCGCCATGTACAAAAGTGGCATTTCTATAAGCAATCGCTGAACTGACGAAAGTGAAAAGTGAGGGAGGAGGAGGAGGGGGAAGAAGAAGAAGAAGAAGAAGAAGAAGAAGAAGAAGAAGAAGAAGAAGAAGAAGAAGAAGACGGCAACATAGTAAATGTCCAACCCTTTCGTTGATATCAATAACATATATACTAGTACATGTTAACGTTAGTAGGCCTGGCCATGAGCAGACTTGATTTAAAAAAAATACATGTGGACTGGAATGGCTGCAAGTAATTAATATAAATTAATATAATAGGTGTCAGATCTGAATTAAATTGAAATGGTTTCACTATGATTACAAAAATGTAGTAAACCTATCCATAGCCTCCACTGGAGAAAAATCTGAGTATGCGCGAGATGAAAATTTGTGTCGTTAGAAAACAATAGGTGTTCCCATCTGCAAATTACGATTGTCACAGTTTTGCTTCAAGGTGAACTTGACTTACACCGGATACTATAACAGCAAGATTCGCAGCAAGAATCAAGGGCAGTGGTCTGTTGGGTTTATGATGCAGAATGAAGTAAAAAGAGGGCCCGGCGTCCATAAAATGGACTACAGAGGCTCCAGGATGGCAATATCACCACAGTGTGACCCCAGCCTATGTTAAAAGCGCAACTATCAACCAGCTTTCCAGGTGGATATGGCTACAGGAATGTCGCCGCTGGAAGTCCAAATGTACATGTAGGCCTAGGCAATCTAAACGCAAACCTCGTCTTTTCCGTGTTTTACTCCTTCGTGTTAATAGGCTATCGTTTAACCACTAGAGAAGTCTGGACCGGTTGCGTTTATAAGTCAATATGCAACTTTTACAGATCGATTTCCTTCACTCGTGTTTGTCTCAGAACTAACTGAAGCGCAAGTGTGTCGGTGCGACGTCGGAGGTCGGGTGGACGAGAGGAGATCGATTAAATTCAAAATAAACTTTTTGCAGATTAGCATGGTAATGGTGAGTCGTCCTCTGCACCACTGCGCTGATAAACATGTAGTCTGTTCTTGGAACTCTCCTCGGAGCCTAGACCCTAGTACGGTACTAGTAGGGCTAACTTGATCTACTCTATATTGGGTATAAAACAAGTCTACTGTACTGCGTCGAGATGGACCTACAGCATAGGTGCGATAGGCAGATTACCCATAGTCAGCTTCAAAATTATAGATTATTGCCGTCATCAGGCCCGGAGGGGCTGAGGAGGGCTCTACAGACGATTAATTGCCGTCGTTAGGCCCGTAGGGGCTGAGGCGGGCTCCACAGACGATTAATTCGTGTCCGTCTGTCTGTGTGTCTCTGTGTGTCTGTCACGCTGCAACCGTTGCTAGACAGCCCGCGCTAATCGCGCCTTTTTCTCCCGATCAAAACGTATGGTACCGAGCCAGGCAGCACAGCTGCAGCTGTTGTATTGTATGCCATCAACCGAGGTATACCTTTTTAAAAACATCGCCAGAGGAAAACCTTTCCGAAGCCGTGCGAAAAAAAGGGAAGAGGAACAAATTCCAGACGTCAGGGAGTCTCGGACCCACCGCTGATTCGATTGCAGCTGTTGCCGTGAGCTCTGAACTTTTGAAATTGTTTTTCTCTTATATCGATAGCGATAGGGAGTCCCGGGTCCACCACTGATTCGATTGCAGCTGTTGCCGTGAGCTCTGAACTTTTGAAATTGTTTTTCTCTTATATCGATAACGATAGGGAGTCCCGGGTCCACCACTGATTCGATTGCAGCTGTTGCCGTGAGCTCTGAACTTTTGACAGAAAGGGCCACACTCATACAGTTGAATGCATGCAGGTGCATTTGGTTCTACCGAGCAGCAACATTTCCAGCATGCCGACACTGCGCTTCGAGCACGTAGGTTTGTTTTAGTCGCGTCTTCAAGATCCGCATGGTAGACTGCATGATGAACCTGAGCTTAAGGAACTCTGTCGCTGTAAACACAATTACAACCTCGTTTCTCCCAACCGAAGCAGCTTAGCATTGTTGCAACTTGTAGCGACCCGGTCCTAGTCCTGTGTGCAATGTAGAGCTTCAATGAGTGCTTCAATGCGGACTTTGCACGGAATTAGGCATCCGCCATATGTAAACCAAATGGCCTGCTACGGCTCCATGTGGACGCCACTTGTTCGTGTCCGTGTGTCTGTGTGTTGTCACGCTGCAACCGTTGCTAGCCAGCGCGCGCTAATCGCGCCTCTTTTTCCCCGATCAAAATGTACGGTAGGAAGGCGTACATACTTCAATATGGCCTGCGACGGCTCCATGCCCACTTGTAGCCGTATACTAATACTTATCACTTACATGTACGACCATGGTACTCAAACATCCATACATTTAAACTTTAAAATCCCAAGAAACGGACTGTAGGACTACTGACTACATGCTCCACATTCCAAGTTCAGAAGGAGAAGAAAGAAGAGGATGAAAGCCGGCGAACTCGAACCTATGGCGCCATCACCTAGCTCAGCCGAAACTCCGTGATGGTAACCGGCCCCGGCCAACCACTCGGTCAATTCAAAAAAAAATTGGCTTCGTGGCGAGTTTTGCGGATTTCGACCTACACGATCGAGCCGGTGAAGGGAAGGAGAAGGGAGAAGACAAAGAAGTAGAAGAAGAGCAGCTGGTAGCCAGCGCTAGAGAAGAGTGAGCATCTAGAAATCCTTGACGTATCCTGGCAGAATCGAATTTTTTCACTTTCGAAGGAGAAGATAGAAGAGGATGAAAGCCGGACTCGAAGCCGTCAAACTGCGTTCCGTGGAAGACAAGCCAACCATCCTGCGGGCCTGCAAGCGCCTCCAGAACCACCCTAACAAGAAGATTTCCGTTTGCGAAGATCTGACGCCAGCACAGCAAAGCAGACGGAAACAGCTACTGCCCGAACGCCGACGATTCAGAAGCGCCAGAAAAATTGTATTTATTCGTGGAGATGGTCTTTTTATGAAGGCAGACGAGAAAGCACCCCCGAAGATTGTTTATTTTCCTGGACAATGAGCTCATAATGTTTTATTTACTTTAATGCGCGCAGCTGATATAATAAAGTAGATAAATTAGCCGAATTTTGTAGAAGCCTAGAAGCTCTTCCCTTATCTGTCGCTATCTCTGAAAGCTGGGCTAAAGAAAATAATTCGCTTTCGGATCCTCTAGTCTATTCTCTTTTCTAAACTATGTTGTATTTAGACGTGATCACCGAACCGTACTGGTGGAGGCGTGATGATCTTGATTCATCCATCCCTCTCTGACACAACTCACCAAAGACACAACTTGCAAACAGTTAACGAAGACTAATGGCTACAAACAACTTTACTCGACATCGGCAAAGCCCTTATTTGTTGTACGTATTGCCCGCCTCTCTACGAGACGGCCCAGTTTCTTTCGAACTTTGAATGCTCTCTTCAAATTGCTAGACGGGAGCACTGTCCCCTGATCATCAGTGGCGACTTCAATGTGAAAAACTACGCATGGCGCTCATCTGACGTTACGGTTGCCGGCGGCGAGTCATTGCACTATGTACTAGATTGTTATGAGCTGAAGCAACACGTCACTGCCCCTACAAGAATTAATCAAACTAATTTGAAATCATGCCTTGACTTAATTATCAATTCCTACGAGTGCCCCTCTCCAAGAATTACCCTTCACAGTCCCATTGGCAACTCCGATCATCTAACAATCATTGGCCGGCTCGCTTCTTTCGAAAAACATGCGGCCTTCGGACAATATAACGATGAACATGAAACTTCATACCAAAGTTCTGCGACTAGGTCCTGTGTTTTTCTGTGGTCCAAGGAAACCGTAGAGACTCTGCACCCTGCTATCAATTCCGAAGACTGGCAGGATCCCCGGACTTCATGAAGTGTGACAATATAAACACGGCTTGGATCCGCTGGAAAGTCAAAATTCGTCTCCCCGAGCGCCAGGAGAACTATATACCGCAAATCGACAGGTCATCCAGCGCACGTCCTCAACCATGGATAGCACCTCACCTGCGTCGAGCCATCAAGTTGAAACATCGTCTTTTCCGACTCTATGTGAAAGAGAAAACAACTGAGAATTGGGAAGCTTTTCGTGTACAGAGTAACACTGTCAGTTCTTCTGTACGTAAAGCTAAATCTGATTACCCCAACGGTTTCACTCCGACCCTCGCCCAAAGCTCAAGAAATTCCCAACAGCTAGCCGAAAATCATGACACAAGAACCGAAGACACTCCACCTCGTCTCTAAAGGTTGATACACTCTCTGCTTGGACGACGTAAGAAATCAGATATGCCACCCTTGGACTACGAGAACAGTACAGCCACTTCTGATCTATGAAAAGGCCACCGCTCTCAACAAATTTTTCATCTCCCAAAGCTCTCTATCCCTGCAGGATAACACGCCGCTTCCAACGTCATTGCCTAGCCGTAGCAATGCGAATGGTCCCGTTCTGCATGAATTCTCCACAACAGAAGAAGAAGTGCGTAACGAGCTGCTTTCACTGAACACAAGAAAGAGCTCAGGAGCAGACTGAATATCCGTCCAACTATTTAAGTATACAGCTCCAGCAATAGCAAAACATCTTGCACACCTATTCAATTTTAGTGTGAAGACAGCCTGCCTTCCAGAGGACTGGTTAGAGGCTACTTTACAAAAACAAGGGATCTCGCCGTGACCCGTCAAATTACCGACCAATATCATTGTTGAGTTGCGTCTCCAAGGTTTTGGAGAAACTCACAAAACGTCGTTTATATCGCCATACCGTTAAGTTCATCCCATCAAACTAATCTGGATATCGGCATTCCGACAGCACGACGCTCCAGCTTGCGAGAATCGTCCATGAAATATCAACTGCACTCGATGAACGAAAAGTAGCTCTGGCCTGTTTCTTTGATTTGAGCAAGGCATTTGATAGAGTTTGGCACGACGGTCTCCACTCCAAACCCTTCCATTACAACGTTCGGGGAGACATTCACCGCTGGCTGAACTCATACCTCACCCAACGGCGTCAAAGAGTGCGAATCAACTCAACCGTCTGCCCTTGGCTGCCCATTCCCGCAGGTGTACCCCAGGGTTCCATTCTCGGTACACTGCCGACCTCGTGCCCGCTATTCAACCCACAGACAACCTGAAGTGCAACCTGTTCGCGGACGACACCGGTCTTCTGGCCATACATAATTCCATTTCTGCAGCAAGGGACGTCCTTCAACCAGCGATTGCTAGAACTGCCCAATGGCTTCGCCTACGGCATCTCTCTGCAAATGCCACAAAGTCTGTCACGATGCTCTTCAGCGCTAGCCGCAGCCCAGTTCACCTGGAATATGATAACCTATAGCTTGGGGAAACCGCCCTCAGCCAGGTTCAAAACCACCGTCTCCTTGGTTTGATGTTTTCTGACGACTAGCGATGGCAGTTACACATCGATACCATCCTGAAGGAGTGCAGCCGGCTTCTTGGTCTTCTCAAACGCTTACAAGAAAGTGGTCTAAGGCACGAAGCCCTTGCTACTTTTTACACTGTCTACATGAGACCATGTCTAGAATACGCCACAATTGCGGGGAGCCATATATCGCAAAGTCAGTGCAACCAACTGGAAAGACTGCAGAGAAAAGCTGCAAAGATCTCACTTGGCTATTCTTTGTCTGGGCAGGCCGACCACCACGCTATTTTAACATCTCTACACTGGCCTTCTCTGTCGTCCCGTCGTCAAGTACAGTCTGCTCTTTTCGCTCGACGCCTCCACTTAGGATCATCAACAACTTCGTCCCACCTCGTTTCAATCGCTCCTCCACTCATGTCAGCAGTAATATAATACCCCATTCAACGGTCCAGCACTCAAGAACGTTCAGCCTCCCTCCCGCTTAAAACATCTGCCGACCTGAATTTACCGATCTTTCTTGCCTGTCAAACGTACAATGATTTACCACATACCATTCGGCAAACACCTGCACTCTTTTCCTTCAAACAACAAGCTATGGAGTTTCTTCTTCACTTTCAATACCCTTTCTCAAAGCACATTCGCCGTCAACACCACAAAACCTAAGACTAACCATCCACCTACGACACTCTCAACTCCTGAGAAACCTACAAACAACTTCCTTGACACTTTATCTCTCACCTCTTAAGCGTCTCTCTCTTCTATCTCAACTCTTTCCCTTTTGTCTTTTGTTCCTTTTCTTTGTCTTTTTTTCCTTTCTGCCTCAGTAATTTGTAGATACTTCTAATTTAAACTGATGGTAATCCTTCTTTTTTGTTCATTTTATTTATTTATTTATTTATTTATTTATTTATTTTGTTGAAAGCTCTCCCTTATTGGTTATCGACCATCGTGGGAGAATGTAAAGATTAAGATTAAGATTAAGATTAGGATTAAGAACCTGAGGCGCCATCGCCGAGCACAGCCCTGCGAAAATGTACTCTTAAAGGGAGCATCTCATAAGTTCGCAGTTTAATTCCAAATGTAACCGGTTACGTAACTCGGGGGGAGGGGGGAGTTGACACACGTTTCGTTTGGATCCGGAATCGGACAAATCGCACTCAAGTTTGCAATAGCTTGCGATCGCGAGCACGTTAAGCATGTACACGTATATCATATGGTATATAGCATGTACACGTATATCATATGGTATATAGCATGTACACGTATATCATATGGTATATAGCATGTACACGTATATCATATGGTATATCATGGTATATAGCTTACCGCTACCATCCGTACCCGTAGTTTCCTTTTTTATTATCGACTTGCAAATTTGCATAATGTGCCAAATAGACTTCAATATGTAGATCTAGACTGTGCCCCTGTGGTTCACTCGTCTGCACAGCTCTACGGGGTGATCACAATGACATTGGTAGGAATGTAGACTACCCTTGGTTCTTGGGGCGTGAACGCCTTGCAAAGATTGCAAAGATGGCGCGGCGAGTGACCCTCTTCGGGAAATGTTTGGAGTAGCGTATGGCCTACGAAGCTTCGGCGAACGACCACGAACGGTTACATCAACTCGTTGGTGGGGGATGAGTTCGCAAAATTACCTCTCGCCGAAGCAAAGCGGCAGGCCGACGAGAAATAGTGCAGTTGCAGAGCTGAGAAATGGTGCATTTGTAGAGCTGAGAAATGGTGCGCTTGTAGAGCTGAGAGATGGTGCAGTTGTAGAGCTGATAAATTGTATAAGGAAGTAATTTCCAAAGCAGCTTCTCGAAAGGAAAGGATAGCTCGATCGGCCAGCTCTCTGCGCTCAGGCACTGATGAACCAGCCCAGAAGAAAAAGAAGCCTCATAAATGGAAGTGTGGCTATCTATATTTATAAGCTGTGACTTTAGCGCCAAAACACGTCAGCTGGGGAAACACAAGCAAGGAAAGGACTACCAGCGCAAGAAGAAGCAACATTAGCTGCGGAAACTACCACGGTGATCATACATATAAACTTACAATGTAAACTTCATTCACACAGTCAAATTCATTACACATATACTGTACATGTCTACATGTATATGTTTGCCCCCCGTAAGCGGTCACGTATGCACGACCCCGTAACGGGTCACAGCCCCGTAAAGGATCACTGGGGTCACAAATCCTCGTAACGGGTCTCAAAACAAAGTGCGTGTACATGTATTACCTGGGGTAGCCTCACGATCATGCATGACCATGTTTTTTTGATTAACCTTTGATCTTTGAGCGCACTGTTTACAGCACCCACTGCGTGTTTCACACAGTGAGCGTGCAGCTGTGCTTCACATATACGGAGGAAAGGACAAACAGGCGGCCACAGACGGAATAGAAGTTTGCTGCCTTGTCGGCATGGAGGGTTTAAGGGATGATGGTCTGGAGCTGGAGGCATTTCGTATCGGTGCAATGCAGCGAAAGTCTGTGCGGCCAACCACAAAATCACAGCTGGCTGAATGTGCCCACCAGAAAAGGCCGTTTTGATTTCCAGGACATAATATTATGCGTTATTCCTTTTGAGTAGAGTAATTGTTTTCTGATTTCTTTTTTTAGTGTGTCTATCCTGTCAACTTGTTCGACTGAATCTTCTCTTGTGCATTGTGCATTAGCTTGCGCAAACGTTTCATAATAAAATAAAGCCGCTTGTGTTAAGGGTCTCGATGAAACTGTAAACAACCGCTCTTATCGTAAGAGATCAAAGGTCAACGGAAGAATCATGATCTAGGCATGAGTAACTTACCTGAACTATGCGCAACCCAAATTTGTGACCCGTTACAGTGACCCAATGACCAGTTACGGGGGCCGTGACCGTTTACGGTGTCTTCCGGGGGCTACCATATACTTCTACATACTATTATTATTATTATTATTATTATTATTATTATTATTATTATTATTATTATTATTATTATTATTATTATTATT
>JAOWAW010115300.1:0-13144 GCA_028565695.1 Nicola tetela
GACGTAAAGAAACAGTAGAAAGGCTGTAAACGAAGAACGCCGGTTTTGTATGGGTGACACACATTAATGTACCTGAGTATAATCGAGCTATTGGGTTGTGTTGGTCTCTGAACTGAGACGGAGTATTGTAGGGCTGTGGTTTTCGTCATGTTTGGCGTCAGCGAGCGCGTGAGTGTTGGCGTCAATTCAGTTGATCTTTTGCAATTGCTAGGTTTTTATATTTTGGTTTGGCTGGTTAGAAACAAATTTCAACTCAAGGCATCGAAGACTGATTCAGATGAGACTGCAACTGCTTCCTCCGAAAGATCAGTTTACACGCGCGGATAGTCTCCGGTTTCAACCATGCAAATGATACGTGGTTATTGTGTACATGATACGACCATGATTATGACGCACGGAACGAAGTTGCTGTGGAATTCCATGCACTGTGCTATGTAGAGCTAACGGGGAAGCAGTCTAAGAAGGACAGCATTCTGAACAAATCGTACTGCTATCTGGTGCAACTTAAACGTCCCCAGTACAATCTTGTAATCGGTGGCGAAAGAGGCCTCGCGAACACTGCCAGCCGTAGCGTTACCGATACCGCACTTCTCACTCTTTCGGAAACGTCGAAGAAGATGTGGTCGACATTTGAAACGCTTCGCGAAGCCACACTGTGTTGGTGTGTCTCAATGATGACCGGAAGATGTCTTCGATCTCCGTGTGCACCCATGCCAGCAGTGGCTAGTCGCTCCACCTATTGTACACGTTTATCCACATCATGAAAGCCCTGAATTCATGAGGTGAATTGCGACTCGCGAGCGCATTCGGTGGGCGAAGACGGATGGAGTTGAAGTGACCGAGTGTGGCAAACTAGTGGTTATGCAAGGTAGATAATCCTACCTTGCAGAAAAGCCCTGTAGCTCGCTGCAGCCATACCGGGTGTGTCTATTTGCCTACCATACACTCTCTGCGCACACATGGTGATAGTTGAAGTGGCAAGCGATCTCGAGTGGCTTCGCTTCTCACCCACTTTGTACATTCTCCGATTTCACTCGCGCGGGGGACGGCCTCAGGTAGTCTTTTGACGAGTTCACGCCGGTAGCAGTCACAGCCGTGTTATCGTCGCCAGCGCTTGTCTCGGCACCCACGCTACGGCGAGAAGTGACCCACTTATAAGGTATGGGTCACTGACAAAAGGCTCAAAGAAGCGTCTTTTCTTTTGCTGTAGATTGACCGGCTGAAGGCCGGTCGGCGCCGCCAAACTTCAACGTAGGGCGGTGGAAATTTTGTCTGTAGCCGCTTTCGCTATTATCACCAGTTTTGGTTATCAGAAAGTACTTTTAGTATAGTTGCCCGAGCGCGCGACCAGTTTATTGCTAGTGAGGTTTTGGGAGCTGTTGGGTGTTGCGTCTTGCAAGGCGGCGGAATCGCTTCCTTCCTAGAGAGTGGGGTGACGGGGAGCTAGTTGACGCACCGGACCAGCTCACTGACGAGGAAGTGCGAACATCGAGCGAGCATTGCGTAAGTAATAGTGATTACATGTAAATAAATTCTCACCGCAATAGGTTTCTGAGAGCGCAAACATTCGAATTTTAGTATCTTTCGTCAAATTGTGTGTGCGGGTAAGAGTGAGAGAGAGAGGGGAGAAGAAGAAGGGTCCTCTGCATACAGAGGCTACGTCATCACTAGCACTGCCGTTATGTAATCAGGACAGAGTTCCTGGATGCTACCCAGTTGCACGGACAAGCGTGTGTGGGCAGTCGTTTTGGGTGTGTGCTTACCTCTTGCGCCTGTGGCTTTCTGTTCGAGTTAAACATGCCCAGTGTGCAGGTCACTCTTCAGCCACGGGGCGTTCAGAAGAGCCTTCAAAGCTTGGCGTGTGAAGGAAAGGCGGTGCCACCGCCTGTACAGGGCAGACCGTTCGTTGATCAGGTTGTGCGTTTGGCATGAGTAGTGAATGGATTTCAGACGGGCAATGCTGAAATGTTCGCGAAGACCATGCACGTGGGCAGACTTAGCACTGTTTCCCCCGCCACAAAAATTGCGACAATGTCCTTTTGTCGACGTTGGTCTGTTGGTTTGCGGTATTATGAGATATTATGTCGATTGAGCTTCTTCAAGGCGTAAACCACGCGAATGCTTTTCGTACTCAATTTGTCGCCAACACAGAGTTACGCTCTGATTCGAAAGCCTCTAGTGTTGGTTCGCCACCGTGGCTCACTGAGGTACTTGCAATGATCATGAGGCGAGGCCTATAACTTTGTAAGCTGCAATCTGGTTAATCTTCACTTCACGGTACCGCACAAGCCGCTTTGACCTAAAACCTGTGAGAGTTAGCCGCTCCGTTTCTTCTGCTTGGCGTCTTGATAGTATCGTACCACGCGGCCGCGTGCAAGCTATGTAATCTTCTGAAATAAATAGTATATATATAGTGTTCGTCACTTTTATGGGACATAACCTAGATAAGCCATGGGTGCGTTCTGGTTTTGGTACAGTTTCAAGTGCGTCGACAAGGCGGCTTAATTTGCACCTTTCACATACATGTACGAAGAAGGCAATTGCTCTCGCATACACACGACGCCACCAAGCACATGAGTCAAGTACATGTATTACCATTACTACAATCATGTAGTACTAACATGTCTGCCGCTACTCTTCAGTTCGGGACAATTAAATGACATTTGAAATTCCATTTCAACCAACCGTTGCAGCATGCGTGACGCACCCACATGTACGTACACGCTTTCCTAGCGTAACCCCGCTGGCTACAGTCTGTTTCAAAAAAACTGACCCCTATCACTTATGGCAGCGCATAAGAAATCAATGTAAGCCAGGGGTCAACATATTTTTGAAACGGACTATAGATGCTGAAAACGACTCATTACTATTTCAATAGAAAACGAGTAATTGATTGCGCTGTTGAGCAAAACGACCGTTCTGCCGTCATTATTTAAATAATTTACTTGAAGCTCTCTGCAAGGAAGCTCACTGCTTGGTCTCGGTTTGGAAACCCGCAGGGGTTCGTCACTGGTTTATACGGACGGACTGATTTCAAAGGCGGCGTTCGCCTGCATGTGATTACCAAATCTTGGTCAGGAGCAAGAAAGCTGACGCGAATGAGCTCGAGTCAGCTGAAGGTGTCCTATTTTCGGACAGGGATGTCTTCTTGGTCTTGGATCCTATGTCCGTCCTTGTCGGGCCCTGTTGGTGGTATCAAGTTTTACAGGTTGAACAATAATCCTTATCCGCGTTCTATTATGACAGACCTCGATAAAGTCGGCCGCCAATTGAAGTAATCGCTGCCTACGTTCTCTCCTTCTCAGAATTAGCTTTGTGCTTCTCCTTTCAGACGTAAGCCAACCCCGTGACGTCGGTGTCGGAAAAAAGACCTGAGTTTGGCGGTAAACTTTTGTTTCTGCCTGAGTGGGGAGATTGGTTAAATGGAAACTTTTTGGGTGTCCTTAGCTCCCTCGTACTGTTCCAGAGATGCTGAAATCAGAACAAAGCCTTCCGCAACGCCTGATGTTTTATGGGAAACTAGATACAAGTAGAGACAGAGAAATTTAGGAACGCTTGTAAACCTCAGCAGACCGCCATACCTGCAGCTGCTTCGCCGTGGTGAACACAAGAAATGTGCAGGTTATTCACGGATGGAAGCCTGCCGTAACACCGGCACCAATTTGAATCGAGTACAGTGAGACACGGCGAGGAGCTGGAGAGAACACGCAGAAACACGCGTTTTGTAGCAAAATTGACAAAATTGTAACATGCGTGAAGCAGCTGCTCGTTGTGTGAAATGCTTGCCACAAATATGAAACATCCGCATTTGTTCGATAGCGCATGTCCACAGCTACTGTATTTCGTCGCCGCCTTTACAAATGCCGTGATTTTATCACGAGGAGATTTAACTTGAGGCTGGCACTCTTTCTTGTTAACAAATTTACAAATTAGTTCACGATCAGAACTTTCCTACCAGCAAATTGAGTTTACACGTCGACGTCACGTACACGGTGCCGCGGTAGCAACCGCAGTTCGTAATCGACAGTGAAACGGACGAGATATCGATTAAGCCCGAGCGGGCCGGGTATGACCATAGTCTTTTGAGCATAATGACAGAAGGCTACGACTTGAGTAGAGGGTCATGCTGTCCACGCGTGATCATGAGCAGGTGCTGAGCTGATAAAGGTGCTGTGCGAAGGTTTTTTTTCTCCGTGATCAGGACCACGACGAAAACATTATAATCCTGTAAGCATACTGCGATTGAAGGAAAGTACGCCGTCTCCAGTTGACCGTCTCTTCTTCAAGAAAGAAGTGCCATCGGATAGCAAAACGGATTACGAAGTCAATAATGAGATTACAAGCAGTGAGCTCATTCGCTGGTTGAATGTTGAGCTCAGATCACTTTTCCGTGAACAAGCCTTGAATGAGGCGAGTTGGAGAAGGTAGGTATCGGGAAAGGTGAGAGACACGGCATATCGTTTACTACCCAAAATGGTCAATTTGCCAACCTTTTTTCTCCTTTGAGGAGTCGCCATTGCCGGGTGTCAAATTGTGTCGTGTGACGTGTGCGTCTGTCTTTCAGGTTGATTTTGAGGTTCTGTCTGTATAGACGCTTACTACTAGCTAGATAGTCGCAAGCCGCCGGCCCGCGTGTTCTTGTTGCCATCTCTGTTCTGCGTTTGCCTACCAGTCTTGGGGCGTATTTTCGCATCATGATCCAATTATCCAATTTTTCCTTCTTCATTCAAAATGCTGGCGTCCTCCACATGAGTGCACGTATTGTTGAATACGACTGTCATCTGGTGGCCATGGTTTGTTGTGCCTTCGGTACGGATGAAAAGGGTTTATGAGACAGCATTTTTAATGTGCAACTAAAAGTACCTAATAGTAGAGATTATCAAGTTTTGATGAGTTCAGTGCTGTAAAGTGGTCCGTAGACTAGAGAGGATATCGGTGGTACCGGTGACGATTTGCGCAGCGATCAAGATGTCCAGCAGGAGAGGGTTAATACAGAGAGGCGACACCGTGTCTGCCGTGCTCGCCGATATAATGACATTAGAAGAACATGAAGAGAAGCGCTGACAGTTTTGGCCTGGCGCTATGGTGAATCGTAAGAGGATATCAGTTCGAGTCGTACTCCTTCGCCTTCTCTGGCTGTTTTTGACTAGGTTCAAAGAAGCCTAAAGAGTTCTCTTTAGTGTCGACCACCTTCATCAACCTCAAGCGCGCCGAAACATAAGGTCAGTGCCAGCGAGATGACGTTTTCCGAAAACACGTTTCCATGGTGAATTAAAAGCAGAAATATTACCTTGCTCATGTCTCCTCTCCTCAGGCTGTCGGTTGAAATTCGGAATAGTTTTGGTCTCACGTTTAACATGCACTCTTGGGCCGTCATGTTCGCGTGAGGATAGTTCGACTGTATTACTCAGCGATATATGTGACGTGTTGCTGGCAAATGGACGCGGTACTACAATTGAGACGGCAGAATAGACAAGCGATTCGGCATCTACTGCGAAGTCTTCTGGCCTTACAAGACACCTTGTACTCTGTGCCTCTTCAACCTGGTTGAGTGCCTATCCTCAGGACGATAAAGAAACAGCGCGCGCTGTAATTATGATAACGGGGCTTCTTTGTCTCAGTCAAGATGTCGGTCGAGAGCGTTTTGTCGCGGAACAGGCTTGTTTTCGTGATGTGGTCCAATATACACGGGATAGGGCTCAGCGCACTTTTAATGTTTCCGGGCCGGCCTCTTTCCGGCGAGCTCCAGTGTACCACGGACATTCAGGTTCCTCTGCCGTGAGCCGTTTTCCGTTAAATTTATAAAGTTCGTTAAACCAGCGGTGCGTCGGAAGTACTTCTCGGTGGTCCATCAATAAAAAAAGGAAAATAAAACGCTCGACGGATTGTGATACAAAGCGCTGGAGGTACGGTGAGTTGAACAGACCTGGGAACAGACTCTAAAGGCGACACTTTCGTTCTATCCTGCACAGCCGTTTGGTGCGTTAACCCGCTCGACCAAGAATAATTTTGTTTACTGTATGTGGTTACTTTCAGGACAAATACTAAGTAATGCGGTGAAATTGTTTTCGGTTTGACGTAGAGCTTCGCAGCGCTTTAGTAGCATGTGTTTGTATTTCTTGGATGGTGCTCTTGTCAGAAGGCGTTGATCTGGCAGGGTGGAAAATTTATTGGATTGTCCATGATCGGCGAATGAGTATCCAGAACGTTAGATGTAGAGACGCGGTCCATTCCTCGTGTACGAGATGTACTGGCAGATTTCAAACCGTGTTAGTTCATGAGGGGGGGTCTTCCAAGTCTTCCGCGCGTGCTACGTCTTTCGACTTCCAGTAACGACATCATGGAGCGCGATGACGCCCGCCGGAAAATCTTCGGAGAAGTTTCCGTCACAAGACCGTCCTAAACTTGCCAAAATAAAAGATCAGAGCCAAGAGCGGAAGACGATCGAGGCTCTTTCTGTCAGAATATAGCTCGTCTGTTAAATACTCGGTTTATTTATCTACTGGTGTCGGTACAAGCGCAAACCAATTGATCCGTGAAAGTCTAAGGCTTCGGAGAGCGCGGTTGTATCTGGTTACCCCATGCAAGGACGTTTTCTTGTCGTCTAAATTTTTTGATGAAATTTCTTTACGGTCAGAGGTGTTAGTTCGTAGGGGATCTCCCTGGGAACAAGGCGCGCGCGTCCCGAACGCAGGATGAAACGAAATCGAGTGATGGCGGCCGGTAGGGTCGAGGTTCCAGTTTGTCGCGCATGGTGTCCCAAAGCACGACATTGTGTCAGTTCTACCGCAGCGCCGGTCAGTTTGTATCTACACTGTGCACGGTCGTTTTCTATGCTTATAGCCCCGGGACATGGGTACATACGTACAAGGCGAAATGGGGTAGGCACTCAAGCTTGATCATCTAGTAACTTTCAGTAGGTGGAGCTTGTCTTGGAGGAACTGAGTCACAGGCTGAGTGGATAAACCACACTAGAGCTCCACGCTAGGGCTTCACTCTAGCTTTGGAAGGGCTGGGCAGTTGCTCTGGAGCTTCGAATCTAGCGTATGCGAGCGCGACACTCTCTGGTCAAAATCCTTTTTGCACCAGAGGCTCGTAGAGGGCGACAAGGAATACGGGAATCAGTCAATTTTAACGCGATGGAGAGAGGTTTTTAACAAAAACAGAGCGTGGATTTGACCGCGCGGCAGGAGAACGTATCGTTGAAGGCTCGCCGCCTTTATACTGGCGTGCCCGGGATTTCCACTGGAATCATAAAGAGAAACTGTCTGCTTCGGAGGGTAATGGATTACGTGCCAGGCGACAACAAAAAGGTACGGTTGTGGGGTGGTATGGTGGAGGGGGAGGGGGGATAAGATTTCTGTCTGAACGAGAGGTATTGTGTTCACCGCGTTCGCAGGTGCTAGCACATGTTACACGAACAATAGGTCGCCGCGTCGAAAATTGCTCGACCGTGTGGCACCTTGTCGTTTAGGGTAACAGAGATTCCTTCCTTTGCCAGCTCCGTACGGCGAAGAGGAATCCCCTCCAGACTTCTTTTTGTGTCAAGCATGAGGTTAACTTCATGCAGATGTTTCTACATCGTATTTTGTTTTGGCAAGCACTGGGGAACCACTGCAAGGTGCTAATGTGTGGTGGTTGGGGCGAATGGCTGCGTTGTGGACAGGAAGTGGCGGTGAAGCGGCTTGATGCTAAGCGGCGGTTGTCGCGACAAACTGCCAGTCGGTCTTCTGCCGACCGACACCATTCTTCTACGATAGAGCGTTTGTAGCTTCGTGGTCAGCTGTGGACGATAAACGAACTATTGTCAATGTGTACTGACGGAACTTGTAGCTTATGTAGTTGAGTGAACGAGGTTTCGTCTTACCCAGCCTTCTTGTTCGCCTTTCTAAGTTTTTCGGGGATTGTGTAGCCCGGAGGGACACGATATCATCTGTCCGTGGCCGGTAACTTGATCGCTGCCCACCCAACCACGTGTCACCTGAGAGCTTTGTTTCTCTTTTGGTTCACTGACGTTTACAAACTCGATAAGGTGAAGTCTAGTCAGACAGCGATTTTGCGCCTGCTGCATAGAAGAACACTTGGAGCATTTTGGAGATCTCTTTGTTGAAAGGCACGAGGGATGAGCTGGTTTGGGACTAGTCTCGCCGTCGACTGGGTGCACGGCTGTTTATTTCGAGCGGATTTAAGTCGTGGTGAGCTCGTACAAGACTAGCCGGTTGACGAGCCGTTTCAATTCGAATGCCTCGCGCAAGAAAGGTGGGTGGATAATTCCGTGCGAGTCATTCGCATGTCACTCGTTTACATCGACCAACTCGACCGTCCGTTTGTGACGGTCTCCCTTGCCGAATTACCTAAATCACGCAGCTCGTAGTACCCTGCTTCATGCTGCGTTTTTTCTCTGATGAAGAAGCACTCTGTCCGTTCAGGGCTCTTACGATCAACTGTGCGCCCTTGAAAGTTTGTCGAGGGCTTTTTTCTCTCAATGAGCTGAACTTAATAGGTCAATTGAGCGCAATGCTTGACATACTCTCTGTTAGCATATAACATAGAAGCCGCTCGAATGCTGGCGAACAATGCTAGCAATTTAAAGGCCTTGCAGGGACTCTTTTGATAGGCGATCATACTTTCACGCTCCGAAGGAATTCAGCCGTCAGGAGCACTCACATCCGCTCAATTCAATCATATCGCTGCACCATTGTGCAGGAATCATGTTGCTGATGAGCGTGAATCGCCACGCGCATTCTCTCCCGTGTGGGCATCGGAATTTCCTGGAGACAACAGAGCGAGAGGCCCTGCTACTCAGGCCTTGCCATAGCTTGCCTTTGGCGTCGACAGTGTGTCAACAGCCTCTTCGCGCAGTCATCAACCAGCAGCTCTATAACAATGTAGAATGACCTTTGCTGTACCCCAAGCAAACAAACGTTTGCGTTCCTCGAACGTATTTTCACTGAATATTTCCGACAAGCGAAAGCCGAAAAATGAGACGGACTGTGCTGACAGCGCCTTTACCTGCATGGGAGATTGGATCTCAGATTAGCGGATGCACCGACCCAAGTCGTGGTCCGGAAACTCTTCACGTACACTGGCTGGCAACGCGGACGGGAAAATACGATGTTGATACTCAATGAAAACGGAAAAGACACCGTTTTTGTCCGGTGTTTTTTGAATCTGCGTCCAGACAACGTGGTGGCAATATGCGCATGTAACCGCATCCATCGGCGGTTTGCGAAATGCTATTGTTTTCTGTCCGTTGCGCTACCGTGGCGGTCGGACGCCTGTGGTCCGGTGACAGAGCGCGTCATACCTAGCACGCAGCCTACAGGCACATTTGTTGTTCACCAGTATTGCGTTCTCCTTTTGCGGGGAAGAATCTATTAATTAGGATAATGTTGCTCGCCACACGTCGTAGTGACCTATTGATAGACGCAACAATCTCTCTAATTAAAATAATATGATGCAACTCCATTTTAAGAAGCCGATCGTTTACCAAAACTAAAAGTTGCCGAACGTATCGAGGTCAGACGTTTTGCAAAACTTTTAATTCTCATTCCTGATAGGTGAACACCGTTCGGCGAAGTCCGAACAACTTCTCGAGGGTCAGCACTCTTCCCCGCGACTTCAAGACTCAGCAGTGGAGGCAGTCAGGCTCTCACAGCGGAACATCTCACAGGAATAGCTTCTCTGGAGTTGTCCCGCCTCATCCACAAGCCGGTGAGTGAAAATCGAATTTTAGACTGATTCGTTTTCCGCTGCAATGGTGACAGGATATGATAAACAGAATGGTTGCTGAAGCGACATCCACTTTGGTGTTCTTGTGCTGAGGTTAAATACATTACACTGCCTCCTACCAAATCGTTAAGTTGTTGCCGTCGGCAGGCCTGTAGGGGCTGAGGAGGGCTCCACAGACGATTAATTCGTGTGTGCGTGTGTGTGTGTGTGTGTCTGTCTGTCTGTCTGTCTGTCTGTCTGTCTGCCCGTCATGCTGCAACCGTTACTAGCCAGCGCGCGCTAATCGCGTCTCTTTTTCTCGATCAAAATGTATGGTAGGAAGGCTTGCACACTTCAACCAAGCCATGCAGCGCAGCTGCAGCTGTTAGTATTAAATTTAAATATATGCCATTAACCGAGGTCTACCTTTCTAAACACATCGCCAGAGAGAAACCTTTCTGAAGCTGCGTGAAAAATAGGGAAGAGGAACAAATTCTAGACGCCAGGGAGTCCCGGCCTCCGGGCCCACCGCTGGTTCGATTGAAGCTGTTACTGTAAGCTCTGAACTTTTGACAGAACGGGCCACATGTATATGACTCATGTAGTTGAATGCATGTAGGTGGATTTGGTTCCGCCAAGCTGCAACATTTCCAGCATGCCGACACTGCACTTCGTGCGCATAGGTTTGTTTTAGTCGCGCCTTTAAGATCTACATGGTAGACTGCATGATGAGCATGAGCTCAAGGAACTCTGTCGCTGTAAACAGAATTACAACCTCGTTTGTCCCAACCAAAGCAGCTCAGCTTTGTTGCAATTTGCAGCAACCCGGTCCTAGTCTTCTATGTAATGTAGAGCTTCAATGAGTGCTTTAATGTGGACTTTGCGTGGCATTAGGCATTCGCTATATGTAAACTATATGGCCTACGACGGCTCCATGAGGACGCAGCTTGTTCTTGAGAATGTAGGACGTATATGGAGGTGCAACCCATGAAATTCACTTTGAGAAGCCCATGAAAGGATTATACGTGTGTAACCAATCACATACAAGTGTGGAACCCCGAAATACTCACTGGTAATATACGTGTGGAACTGTGTGGATTAAGAAGAGGATATGCCAAATTTCTTTCAGTCATTTTAAATGTAAACTTCTCAACTGAAACGCTTGTTAAGATCTTTGACCCCTGTGTGAGGCCATTCTTATAATAATAATAATTATTATTATAAGTCTGTCCCACTCATGATGGTACATGTATGTTTTGAGTCTTGAAGAAAGACCTGTACCTCTCTCTCTTTCTCTCTCTGTCTCTTTGTCTGCCTGTCTGTCTCTCTTTCTCTCTCTCTCCCCCCTCTCTCTCTTTCTCTCCCCCTCTCTCTCTTTCTCTCTCGTTCTTTCCCATTCTCTCTTTATCTCTCTCATGGACTTATTCTTTCAACACGTTGAGCAAATGCCAGCATTATGCTAACAGTTTCTCTTCTCAATTTCGACAATGACTTTGCCCCAAAAGAGCCAAATGTGGCCTGGTCTTGGGATAAATCTTTCACTAGGGTCTTTTCATTGTACTTCTATGATTGAAATAAAAAGCAAGGATTTAGATCATGTTACATGTCTCAGTGATGATCATGTACTGTACCTGTTCATGCTTGTATGTTTGAAATTAGAACGTCCATACGAGACCAAAGCTCTTCGTGGACTTAATCACGGTGGGCGGAGTTTTTCTGAATCTTCTGCCACTGTGCAAGAACCAAGATACATGGCTCCTGGAAGCGGCATGAATTCCAATGGCGTTTCCAGTTCGCATTACGCAAGCAGCTTGGTCAGTACGCCCTCACACTCAGACAGTGTACCGACATACCAGCGATACCCCCACATAAGTCGCAGCTTCTCTAGTCAGAGTGAATTTCTGAGTGCGTCCGAATACAACCCTGGTGGAGGAAGCCAGCTGCGCCCCTCATCTTCACAGGGGTACAGGCCTGGAGGTGAGCTATGGTAACATTTAACAATTCAGCTCCTGTTTGGAGGCGGAAGTGTCTACAAGGGTGGTCTGGAGTCTTTCTGTTTGGAGTCTTTGCCAGCTACAAGCCCACAAAACGGGACATTTTTTGTTTAAATTATCAAACTGCAAACATTTTTTTGTCTGAATTATCCAGCTGCACATAAAGCAAGGAAGATTAGTTGCATGTGAAAGATAAACCTAGCTAATCCGAGTTGTTGCATGAATAAAGCTTCCACTAGCTTAAAATCTCCATCAAATACTGCTGAGTAGCTTGTGCCTGGCTTGAGACTGGAGAGCAAGCACCAATCTCTTCAAGGCGAAATATGAAACAAAAATATGAACAATGTCTCCGAATGTGGGCAAGAATACCGCTAAAAGGATTATTGTCAAAATGAGGGAATGTCTATTCCTCTTTTCTCTGGTTTAGAGTGTTCTGTTCATCCTGGTTCATCTTATGGAGGTGGTATGAGCTGGTCAGCTCCAGAGAGTGGCATTGGCACACCAGGGCCATCTGTCTCAGCTGACATTTCAACAAAACATGTTCCGCCTGTGAAAAGCAATCAAGAATTTGTGACCGAATTTGAGGCTGCGCTGAACGCATTTAAGGCAATGGGAGATCCCTCGATACGCAACACAGCGGCTGCAGTGGCAGCTCAGGGTATTCCTCTACGCTCACAGACAGTGGATCAAAGAGGTGGGCAGGTGGCCGATTCCAACACACTCAAGGTTAGCTGGTTTATTTTTTTGCTTTTTTCCTCCTTTGCCTTTTTTTCTCCTACTGATTTTTTTAATTACTGTGCCCAAAACATTCTTTGTTTTCTCAGTAAGCTATTGACAAAGAGACCAAAA
Organism: Nicola tetela; assembly: GCA_028565695.1. NCBI lineage: Eukaryota > Metazoa > Porifera > Calcarea > Clathrinida > Clathrinidae > Nicola > Nicola tetela. Next base: position 12,555 of record JAOWAW010115300.1, read on the forward strand.
AGATGGGAAAATGATTGGTCACTAACTGAACCAACACCTTTTTTGGCAGTCTGTCAACTACAGTTGCACTTCTGCTCTTCCTGTTGTCTGAGGTCTCATTTTGTGCCTTGTGTTTTCTTGAAACCTTAGGTTTGGTCAACGAGACCGATGCGAAGTAACAGTGTCCAAAGTGCGTCAAGCACTAATGGTGGCGCGGGCAAGAGGCGCAGGTCGTGGGTGAACTTCGTTCGCGGGAAAAGGGACAGTAGTGTAAGCAGTGAAGGTAAGGGGATGTTAGGAAGCAGTTGACTATAATAAATGGTTTGAAGGTAATTCATAACTGTGTAAGAAGCTAAGGTCGTAACTTGACAACTATATACACTAAAGCTATTGCTGTGATTAATGACAGCATCAGAAAGGAGTTTTACTTGTTATTGATCTCAGCACTCTGCTTTGGTCTGTTCATCCCCAAGCCACATCAGACACTATTTCTGTCATGAAGTTCGTATATCCCTTCATTCACACCAACACAAACCGGAGATTCTCTTCAATTGCATGTCACACTTTAATTTGGTCATTGCCATTGTGTGTGTGTGTGTGTGTGTGTGTGT
>JAOWAW010115311.1:3973-17024 GCA_028565695.1 Nicola tetela
ATATCAGTGAAAAATCACGAATTCCACCTCACCACCCCAGTATCAGTGAAAAATCACAAATTCCAGCTCACCACCCCGGTATCAGTGAGAAATCACAAATTAAAGCTCACCAGGCCAGTATCAGTGGAAAATCACAAATTCCAGCTTAAGACCAGTTATTGAGTTGGAAATTGTAACTTTTCATTGATACTGGGGTGGTGAGCTGGAATTTCTGCACTGATGGAGATAAATGAATAAACCTGGACCACGGTTTTTTAAAGATGCTTTCTTGCATTTTGGTTATCCTTCAAAGTATCAGTAACTGAGTGACCAATGAATCTACTGTATGCAATGGCTGAGAAGAGCGCAAGCTTGAACCAAAAATGGGAAGAGGAGAGAAATTATATCTGTCACAGACCTCTTATCAACTGTCAACACCATATGCTTATTATTTCTATTATTTCAGAATATGCTGTTTTTTGGGGGGAGCCACATTTTAAATATCCTAGATATGAGTGCTGGGTAATTAGCAAGATTTTCCATTTCCAGCAGAAAAATGAGCATAATATTTGGTATTCTGAGAGCATTGCAAAATGCAGGTCACATTAATATGTTAGCAGAATTGGGAAATGCTAGCTACTTCGATTAATACATGTAGAGCTAGCACATCGGATCACACACAGTTTAGCTTTACTGCATCCTACCAATGTCCATGGATAGGGGTCTGGATCTAGACTAGTGTGTAGACTAACTTGGATCCACATGTTGATTAATACTGTCCTGAAAGAACATTTCCAAACCTTTAATTCAGTCTGTCCAATGCTCTTTTTACATTCCATATAACTTCAGTTTTGCTGATTTAACACACAAAATTCAAGAAATTGTGAACTCTGCAGCTTGTATTAATGTCTTACAGTAAGTCATTCTCAGTCTCAGCTGCTAGTACAAAGGTTGTCAAAATGGTAAAAATTTGGGATAGTGATGTTTTACCACAAGCATTATTAACCACAGTGTCTTCTGACCACTGTTGGAAAACAGGAAAGAAAAACAAAATAAAAAGATACTTGTACACAACCACCATACAGGGAGAAAAGTGATGAAAGAAAATAATGTTGCCATACAGGGACAAGAGTGAAGGAATTTTAAAGATGTGACAGGATCTAAAAGCCATTTACAATCTAAACAATCACTTATAAAAAAGAGCAAATATTAGATGCTGGCATCAAGGCAAAAGAAACAGTTCAAATTGCAATGAGCTGACAACAGGAGCAGACAGGCATGTGGGTGTGACTTGCTGGACTGACCTACTTGTTAGTACTTGCCCCCACCTGTTCCAGGATAAGGTGGTGGAGCAGCTGGGTAGCTTGAAGTAAAGCCCGGGTTTGGAACTGCATGAATGAAATTAAAAGTGGAAGTTAGTTCCTCTCAGACAAGCACATGCACACACATACACGCACACACACACACACGCACAGGTAACACCAAAACATGTACTACCAAAGCACATGTGGTTTGCACAAATTGCATGCCCTCGGAAAAGACCTGCAAAAGATGATTCCCTGTACAGCCCATTGGTGGGCATGACCATTGAAGAGTACAGCAAGATCAGATAACAGAACAATGAAAAGAATTATCGCATTGTCTGGAACTCTGGATGATGTGTCTATTTGTGTTAGGGACAATGGTTTAGTTGCAAATGTTCACACCTTCTGTGGTGTGAGTAGTTAGCACAGCTCACTTGTACCTGTATATGGATCCGAACTTCAAAAAAACCACTTTGTCAACTGAATGTCTTGAGAGCTAGATCAACAGATGATGCATCCTAGTGCACCAATTACACAACTGTGATCCTATAGTTATGACACGGGGTTGGTGAGGATTTAGCTCTTTGAGAGTCCAACTTCAAGGGATTGCCTTTGTGCCCAGTTGCCAATGTATATAACCTACAGTCTTGCCACCGATAGTGAGCTGGGACCAGCATCAAACAATGAGCAGTCCTGGCACTTTCAGGTGCTGACCTGTTCAGCATATTTACCAGTATAAATTATTTGATTTGGATTACCAGTTAGCAGGCTGATAACTATCATATGCATGTCTAAACATATTCTGAATTAAAATGTTCTTCTTATGGTATACAAGTGCTGCAAGTACCTTGCTGCATGGTCCAAAGCCTACATGCATATCAAAATGTACTGAAAATAACCTTTATTACAGGAAAATACACCAGACAGGATAGCTGTATATACTATAAATTGAGAAATTTTTGGCCAGTTTAATTTTTGGCTATATTCAGTCAATCATGTAGAGGCCCAAAATTAAATGCTGCTGAAATTTTTTGCCAGAATTTACCTCAGCCATGATGTCACACACATGCATACTCAAGTTTTGATGGTACACATATATGTACAGACTAGACCTAATGGCAATGACAGCACCAAAAACAAGAGGCAACAGAGAAAATGCTCAGGAGAGAGCAAGGATGAGGGAGGTAGGTATAAAGTGCTACTAATCAATACATGGTTCAGATAGCGTCACGTCCCAAGAAAGCCAGTGCATGAACAGCCGCATACTAGTGTTTCATTGCATGTAGAGGTACTAGTAAGTGAGAGACTGCAACTACTAGTATGTGAATTTGAACATTTCTACATTGTGCTAGTACATGTCCATGTAGAAATGTTCAGATTCACATACTACTTTATTATTTCTGTTACTGGAGCGTTGCCTCAATCCCTGCCTTCCTCCAGCCATCCTTAACATGCTCCAGGTGACACTGTACAGAAGCAAAAGCATCCATGACCCACTGTGCATGCAGCGGCTTGAGAACAGACAGCTGAAGGTCTGGTTGGACAGCTTCTACAGCTGCGTTCATATCATCAGGATGATTTTGCATGGCAGTTGACACACATCTGGCATACCACTGAGTGAACTTTTCCATCAACTTTGACTTGAACAGAGAATTAACACTCAAGTCAAGGGGCTGCAGCTCACTCGTGCAGTTGCCAGGCACAAAGACGGTCTTGAAGCCTGCCTTTTCGTATGCCTCCAGTACAGTGGAAGTGTGGTGGGCTTTGAAAACGTTGAGCACAAGAATTCCCTTCTGAGATGGTGGCAGGTTGTACTTGGTTTGCATCTTTTCAGCCCAAGGTCTCAGCACCTTCTCAACGTATCGTTCCACAGACTCAGTTGTGCTCCAGTATGATGCAGTGTGGTGAATATCCCATCCTGCTGGAAAATCAATACCTTGGGGATGGCAACGATTCGTTGTGCCCTCATAAAGAATCTGAAGTGGCAGTAGGTCTCCCTCCAGAGTGCAGCCCACCAAGGCAGTGGTGCTTATCATCCTTGCCAGTGATTGTGACCTGCTTCGCCCCGCTCTCTTCAAGAGTCCAGTTGGATACTGGCACAATTGGCAATGATGTCTCGTCAATGTTGACCACCATTCCTGCTGGGACACTGTGCTCTTCTACTGCTGTTTTGATTCACTCCAGGAAATCAGCTTTGACAGCATCAAAGTTCTCCGCGAGTTTTTTCGCCACCTTTGTGCCCTTGCGCTTAACGAAGTTCCTTTGCCGCAAGATAGTCAGCCCAGTCCTTCATGAGAGTCAGGCTTCCTCCATGCTCAGGCAGAAGAGATGGCTGCATCCGTCTCGTGATACCAAGAGCAGCAGCGATGGTGATTTTCCAATTGACGACACCACCGGCTTTGCAAACAGATTGCAAATATTTTAGCACAAGATTATCAATGTTGGCAGGGAGAAGCATCAGTCACCCTTGTTTCTGCAGTGGCAGAGACATGATTTTCTGCAGATCACCAACAGATTTCACCGCATTGTATTTTTTTGACAATGCTTTGGATTGTATTTTTGGAGACAGGGTGACCAAGCTCCGACGAGAAATGTGAAGCAGCCCTCATCACTCCGATCATGGTGGCATAACAAGCCATTTTCGCTCGCATCTCAGCATCATAAACGTGATACCTGCCACGCTTTCTCTTTACTGAAGTGAGTCCAGAATAACAACAGCTCCAACGCTCTGATTTGCTGCTTCAAAAGCAGCACCAGACACTCGATTCCTCCAAGTTAGGGTCAGGAAGCCCAGGAACATTGGGTTTCTTGAGTCTTCCTTCTAAGTGAGAGTTTGCTTTTGCAAGCCACAGAAACATTGTGAACAGGATAGAGAACACAGCAAGCGAAGGTGAAACAATGTGCCGACAAACCTTCAAGGGGAATTTGAAGGACAATAGTACTACACAGTAAAACTTCAGTTTAACGTACTGGGGTATAGCGTACACTTGGTTGCAACATGTAATGTACGACTTGTGAAGGATGACTGCGCCTGAATACATTAATGTATACAAAATTGATTGGCTATAGTGCTCTTCGATATAACGTAAATACCGCTACAAAGCACAAAAATTTGATTCCCGTAACAGGTGCAACACTGGCTATAATGTGCAGTGTAAGTGGAGTTTGCCATGGCATGACCTGACCTCTAGCCTGGGCCGAAAATAAATCACAAATGAAAGTCTGCAAAACACTTTGGGCTGAAATTTTTCATGGCCGAAATTTTTCATGGCCGAAAATTTCTCAATTTACAGTAGATGAGTGCTTGTTAACTCTCCTCCCTTAATAACTGCCTCTTAACTCTCCTCTCTTAGCCACTAAGGATTGTAGAGAAATTGTAAAAGTGAACCATCAACCAGTTGAGTGTCACATGATGTAATTGTGTAAGCCATATACAATAGCATTCTGTAGGCCCTGGCACTCAACGGGTTGGACTGATAATACTCACTGGTTTGTCTTCACTCAACAGGTTAGACTGATCATAATTACTGGTGTGTCTTCACTCAACGGGTTAGACTGATCATAATTACTGGTGTGTCTTCACTCAACAGGTTAGACTGATCATAATTACTGCCTTGTCTTCACAGTAATAAAGTTCCACTCACTGCCTGCAGATGGATAATATGGTGCTGGTGGGTACATAGCAGTGGCGTATGTCTCAGAACTCCCCTGTTCTTTTGTAGGATATGGAGCTGTTTCATAGGTGCCTGTGCCTGCAGATGGATTCCCATAGCAACTTGCTGTCGCTGCCACAGGAGTTGCAACTGGCAGAGCTGCTGGTGTGGTGGTTGTTGTTGTTGTTGGTATAGTCGATGAGGTTGCCATGACAAAGCCTGTTGTTCTTGTAGTATTTCGGTACCTGTGGAAGCAGAGATCAAAAGAAGAGTGTGATATTTCCTTTTGAACCTTACAGCAGATGATCAATCGAAACACTGCTCAACTCCTTAATAAACTATTGAAGTTGTACAAACTAAGAAAAATTAGACTAAACTAAGCCACATTAGCCAAGTATGTGACAAATCACAGACCAAGAGACTTTACACTATGTCACATTGCTTATGTGATTTGCACACAACAGGCATGACCAAGATATTGGAAGACCACATCAAATGATGACTGTTCTGTTTTGTTGCTTCTTCTGAATAAGACAAATTCAGAGCCCTAAACACACATGAAAGCCACAGGGCAGGCATCTACTGGTCAGACCCTTGAGTCTATTTATTTGACAGGTTAGCATACATTCACTTCCAATTTTGTCCAGTCTCTCAGGCGTTAACTCTTAATGCTTAGTGTGATGTGATTCCGAGGCCAATTGTAGAGTGTTTACATTTTACAAGGGCTACCTCATGAGATCACTTTCTACAGCTGCTAGTCTTCTTATGTAAAGTTTGATTTGTCTAAGATTATTATTACTCCGCATCATAGTTTTTTTAATGTCAGTATACCTTAAGTTTTTTTTTAATAATCCATACAGACTTTATTTCCTTAATTTCTGCCTCCCAGGTAGTGCAATTGTCAAGAAAATCTACAGGTCTCTTTGAAATAGAAGAAGAAGAAGAAGAAGAAGAAGAAGAAGAAGAAGAAGAAGAAGAAGAAGAAGAAGAAGAAGAAAGAACAGTGATGAACTAAGAGTCCATGTAGTGATACTATAACATGCCATATTTCTTCAAATAATCGCCACCATTGAATAATTGCCACTCTCAAATAATTGCCGCAGACAATCAGCCCCCAATTGCAATAATTGCCACCCTCAGATAATCGCCATGGCGATTATTCAACATTCCACATCTATTTTGTACAGTAGGTCTGTGGGAGTGTTGAAACAATAACGATATGTCGATACCAGCACGTTAAGTATGGTATTTCGAAAGTAAACACATACTGTTCAGGAATTGAGAAGGCAATGGTAGATCCTAGGAGCAGAGATGTTGCGAAAAGATGTGGTTACACTGTGCTCATCTGAAAAAATACTGCTTCTGGTGCCAGTAATGACATGCAAACAACCACTTCCGGTAGCCATTCAACACCAATGCGTGCCGGAATCCACCAGTTCTAGTCATAGTGCTGGCCTTCACAGCTACATACACCGGAAATAAACAGCTGCAGACTTTTCCGCACCTTGCCACATTGATCAATTTTTATTAAATGCTGCCCTTGATTAATCGCCGCACATCCAGGGCAGAGAATTTAATAATTGCCATGGTGATTATTCGAAGAAATATTGTGGGATAATTTCATTTATTTACCAGTATCTGTACTCTACTCTAGTGTACCTTTGTACCAGCACACTTTGTACTGTGTACCATTCTACACCGACTCATGACTCTGAAGAGTGATCAGTCTGCTTCTTGTCCTCATATAAGCAACTTGCCTCAGACAACGCACTAAGTACAAGTGGCGTACATATGGAGCCCTTGCAGGCCCTTCCTACATATCATAGACCCAGGAGAAAACTTTTGGACCTTGCCAGGGGAGAGCAACTCTAGTATTGTGAGTATGGGAAACATGAATACAGTACAGTATTACAATACAAGCATACTTATTGCCCTGTCTCTGCAACACACATGCACTAATCATGGTAGCTCATCCTCAGTCCCTACTGGACCTGACTTGGGTAACTCATCCTCAGTCCCTACTGGGCCTGACTCGGGTAACTCATCCTCAGTCCCTACCAGGCCTGACTCGGGTAACTCATCCTCAGTCCCTACCAGGCCTGACTTGGGTAACACTCATCCTCAGTCCCTACCAGGCCTGACTTGGGTAACACTCATCCTCAGTCCCAACTGGGCCTGACTCGGCTAACAAGAGATGCATGCGCAAGGAATTGTTGCACACACCACCCATGTATTGTCAACCTAACACCGGAGAAGCCCTTGGAACCTTGCCCAGAGACATAAAGGCTAGCTCTAGTATGGGAAACTGCTGCATACGGGACCAACATGATCCCTCTGCCTCAATACAGCTGCAGCCCTCACCACTTGGGAGATCTACCTGTATGCAATACGCTATATGTGTTGGTACTCTGAAGAAGGAAAAGAGAAAAAGAAAAAAAAAACGTCTGCAGCAGTAGGATTTGATCCTGGGCAGCATGCTTTAAAGTCTGGCCCATTATCCTGGTGGACCACATAGGCCATGTGTACTTAGTACATGTAACACACTGACACACAATCATGCAAAACAAATACACAACCATTAATTTTGTAGCAAACCCTCTCCAGTTACTGGACAGCCTGACTTGGGTAGGAAAAGAAATAATCTCCAAGCTTAGGGAATAAACATATACCGTGTGCACTTGAAACCACAAACTTTAATTTGTGTGTGTGCACATAGGTAACTATCCATTACTAAGGCTATTTAAGTGCATCTGAGGCCAGCATGGGCACACAAAAGATGGCAAGTTTTAAAGTGAAAAATTCCCAAATTTGACTTGAATTTGAAAAAGTAGAATGAGCAGTCAGAGAAGACCATGTCTGCAAACAAAACTAGTGAGAAACACTCATCTCCCACCTGTACGGCTGACGTCCACATCCACCATAGTAGTAGCACTTACAACAGATTATCAGTGCACTGATGAGAAAGATACCACCAATGACACCTCCAGCAACAGCTCCAGCCACTGACGATGAGCACCTGTTGGATGTGTAGCGTCCACAGTAATAGTAATTGTAATAGTAGTAATATGTGTAATAGTAGCGATGACGGCGGCGGCGGCTGAACGTATACCTGGGTGACCGTACCTTGCCTTTTGAAACTGGGTCACTTGACCTGCGCCTACGTGTCAGGCAATAGTTTCGGCCTTCACCGATCCCTGCTGGACCTGAAGGTGAAGAGATGGAGAGAGTGAGTGAGTAAGAAAGAGACTGGAAAAAGAATGATTACAGAAGAAAATCACATCCCTCATGCACTGGACAAAATGCTGAAATATCATAATTATACCGTCTCTATATGCTGAAGATCCTTACAAAATCTCAAGGAATAAAATAGAGTGGAAGACTGTTTGAGGGAATATTGTCCAAAGTAGGGCTGAAACCAATACTCCATTTGCAGAAACAATTAATTTTATCCAAAACAATTGATTCATCCATAATTGGTTAAAACATTTTGCAATCATCACAGTTGTCTGGAATGATGACACGCGATGCATTCATAGATTCTCTCCAGACTTTACACTAAACTTGGTCTTGCTCACCACAGTGAGATCAAATTCTGACCAAACCACACTGTGCTGAGACCACCCAAAGACAGGCTTCCCCTCTTTCCTGTTTCACTCTACTATTTTTGTCAGGCAAATAACCACTGGCCTCTAACCAAGGTGGGCATAGCTAAGGGAAGCGATTACCGATTAATCAGATCAGTGACACAAAGTGCATTGTTTGAAGGCACAGTTAATATTGACTCCTCCATTATTCGACCAGATTTTAAACTAAATGCCTACACATCCTATCTCCTTCCTTCACATTGCTTTCACCTTACTGTCCATGATCTTAAAAAATCCCCACTAACCACTCTCAATACTCTCTCAATAAAATTCCTAGAATCCTGGCTTTCACTACCTCGTTGCACTACTACTGCTATCTTACACAACCCACTCTCTCTAAATGTCCCCATTTCTTCTCTTTACCTTGAATGCCTTGCCATCTCTTTTGCAGCTCTATCCCTTTCCCCCTACCCCAATGTGCACTCATAGCTCTCCTACAAAGTCAGCACCTGCTCACCCTTATCCAAATCTTGCACCTTGTCTGTATGCAATGAAATAGTCTCTCCTCTCATTGCCCAAACTTCAGTGAACTCAGAGAAGCCTCCCTGCTTCTACCCACCACAAATAAAAATGAAAATTGAACAAAATTTCCATGAAAATCATCTCTCCTTCTACAAAGAAAAAGTCAAATTCCTGGATGTCAAAGGATTTTTTAAACCTCCATCTTGAGAACACAGAAGCCACCTAGAAATCTTACATCTCTTCCCTCCCCAAAGGTCTAATGTCCTTCCTTTTTCACTCCTCTATAGATTGTCTACCCAGTCTTGCTGTACAAAAACACATGCACAAATGCTTGTCCATTGCTCCCACTACCAAAATCACCAAACCTTTCACCACAATCTAAACCACTGCCCCATCTTCCTCCAACAAAGTTGTTACACCTGGCACCACAATTCAGTCCTGAAACACCTTCTGTAATCCAACTTAATTTTGGTCACAATTAAATTTCGGTAGTTTCAGTATGAGCAAAGAATTACTAAATTTAATCCCGACCTAAATTTTTCAGTAGCAATATCCCAAATTAAAATCCAACAGCGACTAAATTTTGGTATGAACAAGTATTTTTATTGATAAAAATGCAATGTTCATGTTCAATGACATATTTGATTAATCAATCAGTTCAAGGAAGCACAATTGCAAGTCCTTGATTGTGACTTCAAAATAATGTTCCAAACAATTTGCAAGGTATGCAGCAAGCTTTGTACAAGGAGTGCCCGTAGTGGACAAAGCCACTAAGGGGCCAACCCTTTGTGGCCATGGCTGTCAAAAACTACCATCCTTCCTTTAGCGATAGCAACAGAAACGCTGTAAGGGGAGATGATAAAAACACCAGCAAAAAAGCACTTCTTGTCTGCCAGGATCTCGGATAAGCGGCCAGTAAGCTTTGTTACCATAGATTCTGCTGTATGAAACCCAAGATCCTGGTTTGGGGCAACCTTCAGCCTTAAACTAGGCCGCAACTGAAATATATCATAAATACCCAGCAACCCAGCAACTTGGCATTCAGGCTGCTGTCATACAGTGCGTTGGCTTTGCAGATGCTGCTGATGAACACCGACAACAGAGTAGAGTCTGGTGAACCCTTCTCATCCCATCTTGGAGCTCCCTGCAAAACAGCTTTGGCCATGGTACCAGCAATAATGGTGCATGCGTTGCTCCCATTCCTCCCATTAATGCATGAATGTGAGAATTTCTTCTCCAGCAGCCACTCCACCATGCAGTCTTCAGGCAAGTATTCTTCCACAAGCTTGAACAAACCGACCTGCTTCTTGTGACTTTATTTGCTGCCTTCCCCTTCCTTGTCATCCTTGGTCTTGTTTGTTTTCTTCTCACTGGTGGCAAGATTGGCTGCTTGATCCCAAACTTGCTCCACCCATCGACAATCAAATCAGTTTTACTTGAAATCTGTGCATGACAGTCCATAATCCACCTTGCATACAATGGCTTCATGATGGACAACTTGAGCTTGGGGTTGATGGATGCAGCAGCTCGATTAAAGTTGTTGGGATGCTCCTTGATGGCAGCTGACACCAATCCAGCATACCAGTCGGTGGATTTAGCTGATAATGCCTCCTTGTATGGACCACTGATGGCCACATCAAGCAGTTGCAACTGGGATGTGTAATTAGTTGGCACAAACTCTAAGACAAAGCCAGCTTCTCATAGCCTGTCAAGGACATCAGCTGCATGGTGGGCCTTGAAAACATCAAGGACGAGCAATGCCTTTTGACTTTCTAGCAAGGCAAGGTCGATCTTGGTTTTCTCAGTGTAAGGCCGAAGGATGGTGTCCACAAGGCGCTTTATGGTCTCATGAGTGGACCAGTGATTTTTGGAATGAAAAACATCCCACCCACTTGGAAATGACACCTTTGGATGACAGCAATCGGTTGTGCCACGGTACAACAACTGCAGAGGTAGCAAGTGTCCTGTTGCGGTGCAGGTTGGTACAGCAGTGATACGCCTTTTGTCCTCGATGCCGGTCAATGGCACTTGCGATGCTCCCTTGACATCCAGCATCCAGTTGGATACAGGAACAATCAGTAGGCCCGTTTCATCCAGGTTGAGGATGAGCTCAGGCGGAATGTTGTGCTTTTCCACTTTCTTCTGAATTCTCTCCACAAATGAAGTCTTGATTTCATTGAAATCACTAGGCAACTTTTTTGCAGCCTTTATGCCTTTTCGCTTGACAAACTTCATCTGACAAAGAATGGACTCTGCCCAACCTTTCCCAAGGCAAAGGCTTCCACCATGTTCAGGCAGCAACGATGGTTGCAATGCTTGAGCTGTGCCAATTGCGGTGGTGATCATGATCTTTTGGTTTACTTTACCACCACTATTCCGAATCGCCAGCAGATGTTTACAGACACACAGATTGATTTCACCTGCTAGGAGGTAAGGGTGACCACAGCGATCATGAGGTAGCGGCACAATCTTGGCTGGATCGGAGACAACCTTCAGCTTTTCATGGTACTGACGCTGCCTGCTTTGAATGGTTGTGTACAGAACATTTTGCCCCAACTCAGCAGAAAAATGCCAAGAAGCAGCATGCAAGCCACGCATATCTGTGTACTTGGCCATTTTTGCTCGTTGAGCATCACCATATGTTTGATAAGGACTCCTGCGCTTCATCACCTTGGCTGTCAACACTTCATCAATCACCTCGCTTGCAGTAGAACAAGCAGCTGTGTCTTTGTCCGACACCTCGTTGTTTGGGTCAGGAAGGAAAGGAGTTTCTGGCTTTGGATACTCACCACGGAGAACAGGATTGGCCTTCACCAGCCAATTTAGTAAAGAAGACATCGTTGGAGTCCATGTGCTAGAGTGCAAAATGCAACGCAAGCTTCACCGAGTTAGAAAGATTCTTCACAAAGCCTACTGCTATTGTCCCAATACCTGTCGTGGGCTGCCACACCTCAACACCTTTCACATCTCTCTCTACAACTGGTACTCAACTGCAAAAACTTCAAAGGGAAAGCCTTCACACCCTGGGTAAGACTTCCCCATGTGACTGATGTGCCCGCTCCAAAAAAAAAAAGACAGAGATGAAGTAGTTAGTAGGTGTTACATTCACGCAGCATTGAACAGGGCTGGACAGCGTCATTGATGTGTAGGGCTGTTTCACACTGGGGGGAAAATCATGGCACAGCACACCTTACTTTCTGCACATGACCTGCTGGCTAAACCAGAAGGGACTGCCTTGTTTTCACACTACAATGATTTGTTTGCCGGTAGTGGAAGCTGCCGTAATGTATACATGATATTACCAAGAATCCTCATAGTTTGCTGATACATGACTCTACGATACTACTTATTTCAATACCCTCAACCTCTCAGCTCATTCTTCTACTCTTTCCTGAAGAAGCCCAAAGGGTGAAACGTCGATCCGTCCTACTATCTGTCCTTCTCCTTCCTTTTTTCTTTCTCTTTCTTTTCATTCAATTCAATAAATGTGATTTTGGAATGCCTTCAAAGTTCTATACAGCACCAAAAAGTATAACTCAAACAGGAAAGCTGCTCACTTTGATGGTCCTAGGTTGGCTACAGGGCATCATTTTTGACACCTCTTGGGCCACCACTATGGCGTTTTCTGTCTGTCCTTTTGCTTTGCTCCTTTCGCTTCTTTTTCAGGGTCTAGTACAGATTGATCCTGATTGTGGCTTGGCAGGAGCTCTCCACAATTCTCTAATTCGCTTGATCAAGGAAAAAATTTCCGCCAGCCTATTCATGATCGCACAGGAGCTGAGCAGTCAACTTTGGAACAGAATGACACTAGGCAAGAGCAATATAGAAGTGATGCCAAACTGCAACTGCTTCATTTTGTAAGGGCTGTGCCGTGCTGTGCCGTGCCGTGCTGTGCTGTGTGCCGTGCCGTGCTGTGTGCCGTGTGCTGTGCTGTGCTGTGCTGTGTGCTGTGGGGGGGGGGGGGGGGGGGGGCGGGGGGGGGGGGGGGGGGGGGGGGGGGGGGGGGGGG
>JAOWAW010115312.1:0-13143 GCA_028565695.1 Nicola tetela
TTCTTCTTCTTCTTCTTCTTCTTCTTCTTCTTCTTCTTCTTCTTCTTCTTCTTCTTCTTTTTCAATTCTATCCATTCCTCCCAAAACCCCCTCCTTATTCCCTTTCTTCAACTTTTTCCTCTCCTTACTTTGTTTTCCCATTTCTGCTTCATCTCTGTAGTGTGTCTTTGAATGAATATCCAATGCGGGGCTATCTGTTCTTTTAACTGAACAGTGCATAAAGAATGTGCTCCATCATAAGTCTGAGTGTATAAGGTCATCACTAAACAAAACCAACAAACGATGGTTTACACTACATTATTGAAGATCCCAGCACACCAGTCTTAAAAGCAAAGATCTTTTGCAAGACATTTCACCAGACTTGCCTCTGGCTTCATCAGCTATGAAACTGAGGAGTAAAGAGCGCAACAATTAGAATTTAGACAAGTATGTCATATCACACGTACAAAGGAGAGGACAAAGAGAATACATCAAGGAGAGCGCAATCCTGACCAGGTTATGACAATCATGACACAATTCCAACTCACTGGTTGTAAGAAAGAAGCACTGACACTCGACCAGAGGAAAGGAAAAATTTGGGCAGCACAACTGGGGATCGAACCCAGAGCCTTTTTGTATTGCGCACAAGTGCTCTAACCACCGAGCTATCACGCCACAACCACAACTGCATGGCCAACAGCATGCGGTGTACGGATTTTCGCAGATAAAAAAGTCAACAAGGAAATAGAAAATATAATTCTACGATGTTAACATTTAGGGGATATAAATACGATTATGCACAAAAAGAAAATTCGAAGAAGAAGAGTTTGTCCACTGGAGGGTGATTAGAAAGGGCAAAAACTGGACACTTCAGTATGCAAGCATTACAAGACAGCAAATAGATTGCCCTAATATAAGATTTGCACAATATACACCAGGGCTTGAGAGGTAGTATGTCTTTCTCTTGTGCCTTGTATCTCTTAGGTTGCCCAGGAAACCGCGGACCTTCTTAACGCGAAAGGCTACACAGTCGTTGAAAGAGGAAGTATCTACGTGAAGGGTAAAGGGTCGATGAAGACGTGCTTTGTCTCTCGGCGACCAAGCCAGCCCATGACTAAAAACAGCTCTCTGATAAATGAGGCAACAACCGGTGTTAACAATCCTACAGGGCTAGTTATATAGCACCAAGACTGTCACAATGAATCAACAGATACTACCCTTGAAGTCCAAATGTTTGTCAGGAAAAAAACTACCCCGAAAAGTTAAAGCAAAAAATTTCAAAGTTTGACCTGTGGTTGCATGCATTCTCCATCAAAGCTGCTTCACTGAATTGATCTCTGATTCCTGCTTTCAGAAAATTGAGGTACAATTTCATTTATTACTATAGTGTGACTCTCTTAATTGTATCCCCACCACAGTCCATGAGCTAAAGTCAAGAGAGAATTTTTATTGTTTTGATTTTGACAGTTTGTTGCAGTGATGTTTTTTTCTACTGTTACTTTTACAGTCTCTATACATAGTTGTGATGCTTACAGTTGACATGGCAACTATGGTGTTTCTTGTTTCTGTGCAATTTGCCAAAGAAAGTCTATCTGCTAACGGTTTTGATTGCATTGCCCTTATTCCTTCCCATGCGCTGTTTCATTCAAGCTGACATGCTGTGATGGGATTTAGACAGAGAAAGAAGGACTTGAAATATAGATTGTATACAAATTGAACATTTGTTATGCATTCACTGGCAAGACGAACATTGTAGAAGTGGGCAGTAAGAGTAAGTGCTGTACCTTAGCACTACTTTTTAAACAGTCATATTGTCCACCACAATATGGAGATAAATGCATTTATCATCCATTCCTGTTTCCCTATGTTTGGTTATGAAGATGTAGCCAGGAACTGGTTGAAAAGACCATCTGAGTGTGTACAGAGCTGAAAATGTAAATGGGTCTTTAACAGCCAGATGCAGAGTTCATAAATCAGCCACTCTCATGGAAAACAGATGGTGCCAAACTCCCAGGTCATAGCTCAATTGGAAAAAGCAGTTGTCTACTTGGTGTATTCAAACCGTATTGACAGCACAATTTCAGATGAATGCTGAGATGATTGGCTTTGATTTTGATACAGAGTAAGTCAGGTTTTGTACTCTAGTGACAGTGAAAGCCTGGGCTGCGAATTTTGATATCTTTTTGTGCTGGCTAAGACACCGCTTCCATGGAATTTCACTGCAGAGGAAGAAAGAGTTTTGGCAGTCCAACTTAACACAGTAGATTGCAAGCGATTGAAAACATGAATAGGCGTAAAGAATCAGAGATGAGCTAACAATTGCATGTAACTATAGAAACGAAAGGCAAATAACCACCAAGCTATAAAAATGAAATTATCAGTGGCATGAACTGTATGAGTGTGTGTGTGTGTGTGTGTGTGTGTGTAAGGGTGTAGCAGATATGTTTGTATACCTGTTGTTAGAGGCTGGGGTTAGGATGTCCAAGTTGATCTATAGAATATGTTGTGGAACATTTCTTGCATGAATGTGACTAATACGGTAGCAGTAATGAGTGTACACACAAGAACTACAGCGGGCATTAGGCCTTAACAGAATATGCTAGCATAATTTTCAGCATAATCATAAAAAAAGCATAGGAGCAGAGAGATGGAATTTTCTTATTTTTTGTTGCATTTTGGAGGCATTTCGTTTGCATTTTAGCATTTTCTTTTTTTGAAATCCCTGCATGACATGTCTCATTTAGTTTAGAGACTCAGGCTACATGAATAGGCTACATGTAGATCTACATGCAACAGCACAACTGAGGTTGGAGGTGAAGTACGAAAACCAGTGGCACCACATGCAGAACTGGCTGCTTTCGAGTGGCTTTAATACCCCTTGTGATGTGTGCAAGCTCAGGCTGTTAGTCCTTACTCAAGTGCCATTCAGATGTAAATGGTCAAAGATGTTATTTGCTATATGTTCTTTCAGCTCAAAGCCAGGTAAACAGCATGATTTTTAGTGTAATTTAGGGGAAAAAATAGCAATGCTAAAAGCATGTTATGTTAAAAAAAACCCAGCATATTTCATCAAGGCCTAGAGGGCATTTGTGGAAGGATAACGTACATATGTGCTAAGGTCACTTCAGCTGAAGGCGAATGTGAACTTCAGGTGGGCCTGTATAGAGTCAAATGTATGGGCACATGATGCAGTGGAATTGGCATCACACTGTAAACACAACACTGCAGAGGGTGCAACCTAAGGTTAACGGTCACAAATGCAAATATTAAACCCTATGCTACGAAGCAGGGACGCAACCTTACTTCTTCGCTTTTCTCTGAGTGTGTCCACCATCTTTTCCAAGTCATGTGCCTTTCGCAGACTGACAAGTGGACGGAAATGATGATGTCTCTCCTTCAATGATGACATCATCGTGGGTGTCACTATTGGTGCAAACGGTTCACAGAAAAACAACAGATATTTCTCATTTTTGTTTCTTCTTTGTTTCTTTCATTCCAAAGTTTTTGTATTGATAAGGGAAGAAGTTATCATTTCACCAACACAAAAAACTATAACTATGGGAAGGAAACTGGGTTGGAAAGATGAATGATCAAGGATCACTGACAGACATCTGAAAACCTGACCTTCATAGTTGCTGACATAAGGCACAGCCAAGATTCGTTGCAAACGGCAGAAGTTACATTGCAGAGACCACATGCTCATGCACCGACAGCTTCCGGTAAGCAGGGCATCAGCAAAAACTCCAGGCCACTGTGTAAGCTCTGAGATCAGCTGCTTACAATGCCGACATGGCTGTGCAATGAACTCCTCATGCCTCGACGGTTTTTCACCGCACATTCCACAGATGCTGCTAAGGGAACCAGGAGCCAGCACAGAATTCTTCCTCTTCAGACGCAGCTCAAGCTCTCGTCTCACGTGTGGTCGGTACCGGAAAATTTCTTCCAACAGCTCTGCAACGGTCCAGTTTTGTTTTTTAGTTTTACTTTTGCTCTGCAAACGTGAAGACTTTCTTGCCAGTGTGTATGTGTGCACTACTCCTGTGGCTAACCGATTGGCCATTTCCACCAGTTCATCTGCAGGACTCCTCATTTTTAAGGGAGTCGACTTCTTTGCCTTCAACACTGAGCCTTTCAACTTCTTTTGCACAGAGCAACGAGGCTTAACAGTTGGCAAGGGCGCAGTGGTTTTCACTTCCCTTCCTGCACCTAAAAGGTGAAAAATCAGTTTTATATTTTCTTGTAGTTCGTAGCACAGAGACGCTTTCTTTACCAGGTCTTTGTGATGTTAGAGAGACAAATCACTGAGCTCAACAGGAATTAAATGCAGCCTCATCTCTGCGTGCAGTACCGGTATACGGATCTCATGTGAATGGCTAGAGTTCAACCGATTCTGTTCAGGCGGCATAACAGTCCTTGAAACCTTTAACAATAATTATAATAATTATTAATTGGTGCTGCTGGGAAACAAGTCAAAGGTGTAAACTGAATCTGTAAGTTTCTTAGAGGTGTTGAAACCAAAACAGTGAAAATGCAAAGTGGCTAATCTGACCAGGCGCTGAACATGAAGGAGAGAAGCGGATATATCCGCGAAGGAGGCCAAGTCTGAGTGAGAGTGAGGCGGAGAGAGAAAACAAGAGAGAGAGAAAAAGAGAGAGAGAGAGAGAGAGAGGGAGAGAGAGAGAGAGAGAGAGAGGGAGAGAGAGAGAGAGGGAGAGAGAGAGAGAGGGAGAGAGAGAGAGAGAGAATTCTTAGCTGTCCAGTTGTTTTCAGTTAGTGCATGCCATTTCTTTGAACGAATTTTCAGCAGTGATCGAACAGCCGCTCTAGCATACATGCAGCGTCTACACTTGACACGGACTTACTACGTAGGGTGCTCTTCGCTGCTAGACCGCCTGGACTTGCTAATGCACTGCCCGGGTGGCTTGCTGCGTCAAGGTCCAAGCTCTTCTCCCCTGGTAGAATCTTGCCTCGCCACAAACATTGCCAGTGACTTCTCAGGTTTCTTACGCGTCGTTCCAGTCGCTTCAAAGCCATATCGTAAGCTTCTTGCGTTGTAAGGGACTCCTCGCCATGCACAGGATTACGCGCTGCATCCAAGGTTATGTCTGACCTTCCAAGGCAGCCGTCAGCACCCAGGGTGGACAACATTGTCAACTGGTAACTGTTTCTTTCCCTCTCTGCTTGCTACTAGCTGGTTAACGTGCTGTCGGGTGACCCCTGGTAAGAGTATTATATATTACCCCGCTGCGGGTTTCATCATCGCCTGGATAAGCTGCCCCTTTTAACCTTGGCTTTTACTGTATTTACTCCATTTACATAGAAACGGAGGCTTCTCGGCAAGCCTTTTGGTTGGACGCTGGGCAGGACGTATCGATGCGCAAGTAAGCGTGAACGCGTTAACCGCCGCATTCTGCACGTCAAGTGCATCTACGTATTCCTGTATATGCACGTTGCCAACGAAGTCCGTTACTAGGATACGAACATCATTTATAGTAATATTACCACTCATCGATGCACACACGAACACCATGGTTTGCAGCTACTGGTCCTGGTAGAATGACTGGGCTTTGTCTTTTGACCACCGTCTTTCACCGAAAAAGATTACAAGCAATACCGAAAGTCGGAAACTTTTATTTTCAGGCTGCCCTGTGTGGCAGGCTTCAGCGTCCAGCGAAACTGAAAGTGTATCAGGGGACGACCTAAACGGAAAGTGTCTCCATGGGAAGACGACCAGTGCTGCAAGTTTTCTAGGACTCTAGGTCCTAGCAGTGACCATCAAGGGCCAAGACTGATCACCTTGGACGATGGATCCGGCTAGGTACGGTTGTTCAGTCCCCTGGAGCTCTTCCCTAGGACGGAATGTTCGCAGGACATTCGGATACAAGCGTAAGTTTGTATGTCCAGGACAGTCTGTCCTCAATGTGTTCAACGTGACTATGAGGGCCTACGGTGCCGTCGGTGCGGATATAGCGAGTGACGCCAAGCCCTATAGTAGGACGGATTGTACTCCGGACATGCAGTCCTTGCTTGGATGAAATGCCAACGGTATGTACTAGCATTTTGCGCAATCTGATTGATCTTGCAGCCCGACACTAGAGTCTATACACTGATACACGCTGCATTTCTCGTTCCCGCCTAGTCAGTCTACAGTAAGCCCATATGCCGAAGAACGTGGTTTGCCTTTGCCCAGGCTGGAACTGTCTATTTTTTGCCTGTAAAAGAAGCGCTGTGGTTACGCTAACAGACCGGTACAAGAGCCATGTGTCTAGTGCGCGTGTTTGCTTTGCGCTAAGGTGGGGTACAAAATTCGTGTACATAAAAGAATCACTCCCTCTCGCGCCATGAACGGACAGGACGGGAACCATTTTGGATTCTGTCACCTTCAGTGCTCTTGCGGCTTTCCGGATGGCAAACGATGAGAACTTCCTCCCTGTGGATGGCTTCCGTGTGGAGACTGCAGTGGGGACAGTGCGGACCGCGAGCAAAACATAAGATAGAGGGGCAGACCAGTTTTGGCTCGCTTTCGAAGATATCATTCTCCATTGCAAGGCTTCAGGCTCTACGAAGTTGCTGACAGCAACGGGCATTTCAAGGGGAAGATTTTCCAGCTGGCAGCTAAGACTCCGCAATGCTGTTGAGCCTACCAGTGCAGCAGTAGCAATTCCCACGGAACAGAGCGAAGAGCTTGAGGAAAAGGAGACCATGTTCCCTGGCAAAAGCGACCTTTCCCGCAAGGTTGGTATAATGTCTCCCAGCGGAACGTCACACTAGTGAAGAAACCGCATCCTTATTGACGAATTTAACACGAAGTTTGTAGAGAAAACTCTAGCTTTTTTTGTAAACTTTCAAAAGGTTTACTGTTGTTACGTGTTGTATTGTGGAGAAGGATTTTTCTTCTGTGGCGGATGTTTTTCCCTTGGCGCACAGTGCGTGGTTTGTTTAAACGTTTCAGCCAATGGCTGTCGAGAAAACATACCACATGGAGACCCGATAACCACTTATCAGGCCCGAAACAGTTATCGTCCTAGGCCGTGATAATTACCAAAGAAGGATTACAATAACAATAATAAGGAAAGAGATTGCCACGCCCTGTGCGACAAGTCAGATATCGTCCTCGCCCTCGCGACAAGTTTGTTTATTGGCACCGGAACTGCCTCGGACGACCCCTCGGCAGTTCCGGTGCCGATAAATAACATATCACTCGGGCAGCGGGCTATATCTATAAGTTGACTACCACCTTGACTTCACGGTAACTGACCTTGTTGTTGCACCTGCCTACATGTTGTATCAGCTTGGTTCCAGTGTTGGCAACAGAGCCCTGACCATTGACCCCCGGTTTTACTATATTTGGGATTGTGGCTCGCTATATACAGTGTAGGGCTTGGCCCGTTGCAGGGTCGAATATATAATTATATGTAACGGTCCATAGTCTCCAAATATGGAATTATATATCAGTTAGGTCTATTTCATGAGGTCAGAGGATAGCTGTTGTCGCGCGCCACGTTGAATCAGGAATCGTAATCGCCGTTCTAGAGCCGCCTTGCCAGTTGCTCGTCTACTAGTAGCACTTCATGACAGCCTTTGTGTGTGATGTGCGTGCTGTTGCGAAGACAAGTCTGTATTAACTAACGGTCACGACAATCATCGGATCTCACTAGGCCTACTATACAGCTGTGAACGTTTCCACTCTATTCTATTCTATTCTTTATTACTCTCTATGAATGGCCCGAGGCCAGTGAGAGGGGGCATCAAATCATTAGAAAAATAGGAGGAAAAATGAGTGGAAATTGTTCAGAGTGAGGCGTCTGTACAGTAAACAAGGCTCAGTATAGCATGAGGCGAATGGGTATAGGCTAGGGAAGAGTGAAAGGAGAGCAAAAGGAAAAATTAATGATAACAAGCTAGCACGATTATAAACTTCTGTTATAAAAGTTGGAAATGTGTATGTGTGTGTTATATTATTTCATTGCTCTTAGTGTTGGAAAGGGAAGGTGGAGTACATGCAATGAGTAGTGAGTATGTCTTGCTTTGCGGCCGATTTGTATTGTGCAGTAGATGTTAAGTTCTTAATTGAGTCCCGTAGTTCGTCATATATTGTTGTGGAAAGGAAGATAGGGGAGTGTCGATGACGTGCTGTGCGTGGGATGAGTGTATTAAAAGTTCTCACCTTGCGTAGCGTGTAAGTCGTCTGTCTGTCTTGAATGCTGTCTTTAATAGATCTAGCGGAGCGGTTTGGTTTTAATCGGTTGTGCAAGGAGGGAAAGGTGATGTTGTCGCTAGGAAAAAAGCGTGGGCCAGTTGAGGGTGGAAAGTAGTGTACTATGGCCGGTGGGGTGGTACAGCCGCAAACCCAGGATGACCCGAGCGGCATGGTGTTGAAATCTTTCTAACCTGTCTGCTAAATGTTATGTCAGCCCACTTCAAACGATGTCGGCATACTCCAATATTGGTCTAATGTATAATTTGTAAAACGTTGATAGAGCTGCTAGCGACAGGGAGGATCTCAGGCGAAGAAGAACTCTCAAGACGTTTCCGGCAGTTTGCAGTATTTTAGTAGGCAATGACATAAATTCTTTCGAGGAAGTAAGCATGAAAGTAAATTTTATTATCAGGAAACGAGTTACTCAAGGAACAACAACGTCTCACCAGAGAAACTGCGTATACCTGGAGAGGGTTAAATGTACACCTTCGGTCAAGAAAAAAAAAGAATGGCGTGCGGTACCCTCACCTACAGTCTGCTATCTTGTACTTCGCGCATGTATGGATGGCCATGGTTTGTAGGGTGTGTGGGGGCGGTTCTCCAATACGATCGGCGCAGCAGACCATTGTAGGGTCTGGACCAATCACTCCGTCGACGGCAACCTCGTGCAGACAACCTGGCGATATACTCTAGGGATGCGCTTCATTACAATGCAGGAAATCCATGCTGCTGGAGTGCTAGCGCTGAGAATCCGCCTATACTGCCGAAGTCTGATCGGGAAGAAAAACATTGCTTGACCAGCTATAGTCGGCGCAAGCCCAAAATTTGTCCGCTCCTCTGTCTTTACTATTTCTCGCGGTTGGAGCACGGCCCAAGCTGAAAGATCTAGAGACAACGAGAAAGCTGTCGGCTGGTTTTGAGAGTGGTGTGTTACAGCGCTAGTACGCTGGTGTGAGTTGGCACCCGTGGTGATGATTAGTTGGCGTAAGTTGGCTCTGGCAAGAACTTACGTGTGGCGACGAAATCACTTACACTGGAGCTCCAGCCAGCATAAAACTTAGCTGAATGGCCTGGATGCTCAGCAGTCAGTCCAGTTTCTACTGGCAGCGACTTTGAGTTCTCAGCGGAATAGCAAGCAGGAAGAGGTCTGTGGTGTATGATACGGGAGATTTGTCACAGTCGGAGTCCAGCCATTATCAGCTGCTGCAGAACGTGTGTTTTCGTTGCTTAAATCAGCATTCAGCCATGAGCAAGATACTGCACTGTCCGACTATCTACAGGCAGAAGTCATGCTCCAGTACAATCATAGAAAGGGCTGAAGCTTCCATCGCAGCCACACAACAGATTGTACATAACTAGATCGTACATAAGCATAATTGCCAGTAGAAACTCTCCTTGCTGATCTACCTGTCCACCAATTCTTTTGAGTATTTGTTAGCATAATTTAGCATAATGTAACAAAAACAGCATAATTTTTAGCATAATGAAAAGCATAATATGCTGAAAAATATAGCATATTGTATCAAGGGCTACGTGACACTAGGTAAGGCCAAAGGAGAATTTATCAGAAGAAACATGAGAATCTACAGCACAGAAAAATGACCTGGCAGAACTCAGATAAGAAACAAAGGAAGGTAGACCATTCCATAGCTCGGTGGTCGACGGTAGGAAAGACTTCAGGCGACGCCTCATCTTGCATAATGGAAACTCGATGGAACGTTGATTTCTCAGACCATACTGTACTCGTTGATGAGCAGGTGGAGGGACTTGAAGCGAAGGAGGGCCCTTGCTGTCCAGTAGCAGCCAGAATAGCAGCAGCTTGTAGCGCCGTCTTCTCCATGCAAGGGTTGGCCTGCCGATTGTCGCAAGAACTTCCCTATTAGACATTGAGCGACGATTCTTGCGAAGAATTGCACGTGCAACTGACAATTGTGGATCAACACGCTCTAGGGCTAACGCACCTGCCTTTGTACATACAGTAGCATACTGTGGATATCGTGACACTGCCGCTTAGTCTCCATATGACACGGCATGACAAACAGTTGACGTAATACAATCATCATGGGATCGTAAACGAATCGCCCTCTATCTAGGGCAAACGAGCACCAAGCGAAACAAATCGGATTCTTTTCGTTTGGTTCCCGTTTACAAAAACCAGCTGCTGAACTGTAGGCAGAGGCATGATCGAGGAATCATAGCGCCCGAGGACAGGTCTCGAAGGCGCGCGCGCAGCGGCCTGAAGGTCCTATCCGAAGGCGCCATGTATCCTCGATCATGGCCATGGCCTGAATTTGAGTTCATACGGGCTTTGTTTCACTTAAACGAAACCGTTGCTGTAACATGTTGCAGGAAGTAGATCTACTTGACCCAACCATTGACATTGCACAGTTTCTGTTTCAGTTTCTGTTCCATAGAAACAAACCAAAGCACAGCTGCAGACTATTAGTGCTTCGTGTCTGGTCACGTGGGTGTTTATGCAGGGTCTTTATGCTTGGTGTCTATGCCGGGTCTTTATGCCGAGTGTTCATCATGCCGAGCTCGAGTCTCCATGCAGTGTTCGGACCGGTCCCCGAATGATCACAGAATCATCTGCAACACTCGATCCGCTTTTAACCGGTCAGCGGTTTCGATTCCCTAGCAACGAACCTTGACCCGTATGAAGAACTATACAATCATACCTGAAGGCAGCGACATGATCGCGGAATCAGCCATAATTTCATTCATGGCGAAGGAGGGCGGGGCCTGAAGGTGCGCAGCGCCTAAAGGCCCTACCCGAAGGCCCCATGTATCGTCAATCATGGCCATGGCTTGAAGGTATGATTTGAGTTCATACGGGCTTTGTTTCAAGCGAAGACATTGTTGCAACATGTTGCAAGAAAGACTATCCAACCATTGAGTTTGCACAGTCTCTGTACTTGCTTCACGTCCAAAACGCAGCTGCAGACTATTAGTGTTTTCGTGTCTGGTCACGCGGGTGTTTATGCCGGGTGTTTATGTTTGGTGTTTATGCCAAGTGTTCATGCCGAGCTCGAGTCTTCATGCAAGTGTTCTTATCGTACCGGTCCCCGAATGATCATAGAAACATCTGTAACACATGACCCGGTTTTAACCAATCAGCGGTCTCGTTTCCTAGCAACGAACCTTGATCCGTATGAACCCTCTAATATCTGTAGCACTTTGTCCTTTGTTTGTTCCCGATCTCCATTGGGTTGGAAGGTGCTCGATGTCGGAAGGCAGCGTACAAAACCCACGCCATTCTTGGGTTGTGCAAATGGCTGGGTCTCTTTCAGCAAAGACAGCACACATATCGCTAGCAAGGGTTTTGCCTTTCCGGTGGACGGCAGAGAATGTAAGTAATAATGAGAACATGGTGGGTGCCTCACTTCACGGCGGTCTGCACAGAGCCTGCAACGGTTTGAGCAAAAGAGAAAATGACAAAGTGTTATCGGCACGTCGAAACCGAAGGAGACCAGAGTGGATCAGGTGAGGTCAGTGTAACTGTTGGTCCTGAACGTTCCTAGGTGAGAGCACGCGTTTGGTGCATTTAATCGTTCTTGCGAAGATTGGACTAACTAGAAAGCACACAAAGAGTAAGATGTTGGCGATGGGCTACAGTAAAACATAGGGCTAGACGTTTAGAAGTCGGAGTGTCCTTCCAAATAACTGGTTGTATTATGTGTCCGCACGGGACTTTTAGCTGCTGAGTTGCTGCAACTTTTGTTGGCATTCGAGCGAGATTGACATGTACACCAAAATTTGCTCAACGCACGACCCCAGAGTCTTACAGCCAATGCCCTTTAGCCGTCCACGACCCTATAACCGTCCAGCAAAAAATGGCTTCGAGAGGGAAGACACGTGCCCACGAGCTCCCAAGTTCTTCAAAAAATGATAGCAAAAAAGCTAAACTTTGTGGCTCCGAAAGTGATTCTGGGAAGTCCAATATGTCTGTAGACCCACTGGTCGAAAAAGTGCTCGAAAGAGCCTTAGCAGCGTTCAAAGACGAGATATCGGCTGTCCTCGAGAGATCGCTCCGGGATTTTCGAAACGCCTTTGATGATCGACTTCAAGCCATCGAAGCTACCTGCAAGGAACTGGTTCATACAACTGAATTTCAGGCAAGTACTCATCTTACTGAAATTGACCAATTGCGTGATCGTGTTTGCGAGCTTGAGCTTGCCCTTGCTCGAACGGAACTCGAAGCTAATCTCGGGCTGTCAGTTGTAAGCGAAGATGTAGGCGCTGCCGAAAACGCAAAAGAGGTTGTATTAGAGATTTACGGAGACACTCTGAGGACACCATTAGAGGAGAATAGCATAATCGAAGCTGTGAGACTTGGTCCTGCGCTGTCTCATTCTGACAAAACGGCCAACAAGAACAATCCACCCCAAGTACGCCCCAGACCCATTTTAGTCAAGACGAGCAGCAAGCACACGAAGGCCAGGATAATGGTAGCCCGTAAAACTGTTACATTTAAGAGTACTGAGATTTATCGTAATAATGACCTCAGTCATCCGGAGCAGAAAATTCGCCGGCGAATGGTACCTATTTATAAAGATCTCCGAGCAATGAACACTCGCTGTCACCTTGACAGATTATGTCTTGTGGTTGTTGACAAGCGATTCTTCGACCCATTCAAAGCTCAGAAATACCTGGAAGGCCGATCCCCTGACCAACCCCTCTCCAGTGACGCCTGTACTCCTTCCTCCCCTCACGCACGTCGGAGATTAGACCAAACATTTGCCCAAACTGTGGCTGATGGTGACTCCATTCAATAGAGAGGCCCTTCGACAGGGTCTCAAGTATCTGTATCGCCTAGCAGACTCCCTCACCACAGCCATCACCTGTCACTCTGTCAATTGAATGTAAGAGGTCTTCTTTAAAAATTTTAATGATCGAACAAATGATTTTGGCAGAGTGGAGGTGTGGCATTGTTTGCTTAAGTGAAACTTGGTTGACTTCTACCT
>JAOWAW010115323.1:0-13141 GCA_028565695.1 Nicola tetela
TGGTAGAAGGACGGTGACCTAAAATTAGTAACAACGTACGATGGATATGGAAAGGTCAAAGGAAGAACTCAGGTACGAGAGAAAATACAACCTGTACATATTAGGGATCGATAACGTCATTGCGCGACGAGGTCGTGACAGTCATCGCCCTGTCTCGTAATGTCGAACAAACTTCGCTGCCGGGGCAGCGCGCGAGCACATCGAAGCGATTGTCTAAACTTTACCAAACTCTACAGCTGCTAGCCTGTGTCGTGCGTGTAAATCGCCTACCCGCGCTACCTTGATCGCTAACAATTATTTCGCTAGCTCTTCGTCCATAATTCTTCACGGCAAGATGTTTAACACGCTGAATTGGGGAGCGCTCTGTAGGGGATGCGCTCCATTGGTCCACACTCTGAGCCAAATTGAGTCATGGGGAGCGATTTGCCGGATACGCGCTCCATGTGTTTCGCCCCATTGGGCCTAATGTTGCACCGAGTCAGGCTAGGGGGAGAACTCTGTTAGGTTGTGCGACTACTGAGATGCGCCCCATTGAGCCGCGCTGAAGTGGTCTCGCTCTGTTGAGCAGCGCTGAAGTGGGACATATAGATTCATGTGTACTCGGTACCGTAGAGCGGAACCCGGAATAAGGGCTAGGCTCGACCGGGAGAGGGGGAGGGAGGGGTATTTTCCCTTTCTGGCCAGCAAAAAGACTCAACCAAGTCTTGGCATGGCTTGAAGTCTTGAAGTTTCAGATTTGAAAGTAAGGCCATCAACTACGATCTACAGCTGCAGATAGGAGTACAGCCATCCTTTCCAGGTTACAAGTAATACATGTAAATATATGCAGTAAGCTTACTGTAAAGTTAATTTGCTACAGATCAAACTTGAAGGAGAAAATGGAAAATGTGGTCAATCATATTGTTGAAGAAACATTAGGCCTAGATAGCAAAGCCAAAGAGGAAGATTAGATTAGTTTTGAATTACTGTGTCAAAAGTTTGCATAATTATGAACATTCCCAGGCTGTCATTCATGCAGCCTTGTCTCCACCATACGAATCGCGAAGAGTCTGCGCCGCATATGTTCACGGAAGCAGACCCTACAATCGGTCATTGTGGATGAATTTTGCGCGTACAATGTTGTGGACTCGGCACCTTCAAAGAGGAATGCACAGTTTCGGTGACTTTGCATGATTTCAGTTGGTGACCCTTATTTCGGAGTGCCAATCTCCTCGAAGGGGGGTGCTCCAGTTTACTACCACTCGTGAGGGGGAGCTCGAGCAAACTATTTTTCCGGTGTCCTTCGGGCTAAAAGCAATCGATTGACACCACTTCCTGTTATTTATAGTTCGAGGGGGCGTTGGTAGAGTCGCGCTGAGTTATGTAGAAACTTATTCTGGGCTCCATTCTAGTACGTAACCGAACTTCACCTGAGAAAGTCCGCTCTTCTACTCACGCCGGAAGTTTCACCTAAAAGTAAGAGAAAACTCTCGGTATACCTGGTATACTAGTAGATGACCCAGCGCGGACTCACGCGGTTGATGTGTATACATATTCATTCACCGAGCGCATTCGTTTATTCGAAACCCATCTGACCCACTTGATCGGATCCGTGTTGCATTGGCACATTCGTTTTACGGTAATCCGCAAGATCTGCGAGATCCATGCAGATATTCAGCCTCCGGGTGGATCTGATGGATCAAAGATCCTGATCTCGATCTTGCAGATCACCGTAAAACGAATATTAACTTGGAATAAGGCCACTGATTACAAGAACGTTGGCTCTTAAAGGCTATATGTTAGGATTGTAACTTTTTTCTGTTGTCTAGCTAAGCCGGCACTTAAAAAAAAAAAAAACTTTCGAGTCTTGAGTATTTACAACTACGGCCTGTGATGGAGGTCACTACGGAAAAAAAGAAAAAGAAAGAAAAAACGACATTGAGATCAAAGAAATAAAAAAGAAGAAACTTGACATGAAGGAAAAGAAGTAGAGTAAGTCGACTTGGAGAATCCGGGTATCGATCTCGGTACCTCTCGCATGCTAAGCGAGTGCTCTACCATGTGAGTTAATTCCCCGATACGACATGCTGTTGCTAATATAGTCGCGCAATTTTTCATATACCAGTAGTCTACTTGTGTCGGTGCAATTTAATACGATCCGAGACCTTGCGCGGCTGGATAATGTTCATGCATTTTATTTGGACGCTTATAACTTTTCCGCTTAAAACAATCTACGCCCAGCATGCTAAAGAAGGACTCAGAGTGTACATGTACAGCTGCAATGCACAATCTGGTCAGAGCTTTACACACACACACACACACACACACACACACACACACACACACACACACACACACACACACACAACACACACACACACACTGAAGAGAATACTTCTTCCTGTCTTTGGCTCAGGTTCATCTGCCTTCTGGCAAGACCTCAAGGCACTACCACCAGCGCTGCAATATCTGGCATGACAAAATACCAGCATTGCTACTTCAAGATAAAGCACCCTCAACTTGCAAGAGCTACCTGTCTGCATTTAAGCATTGGATCTCATGGGCATCCAAGACAAACCTTCCACCGCTGCCAGCACAACCGGCACACACTGTTATCTCACTCACCTTGCGCAGTCTGGATGTGGGAAACTCCCATTGTGCAAGCCCTGACAGCTCTTTGATGGATTCATCATAAGGCAGATCAACCTGACCCAAGTGCACATCCAACAATCACGCAGAGGCAACTTGAATTTAAAGAGGCAATTTGTCATATGCTCAGCCACCCTACTATCTGCCGATCCCCACTCTCACCTGTCCAATACTGATGTGTGATGGAAATGCTGAATGTACCGACAGCCCCAGTCTTTGGCTGACAAACAGCTGGCAGTGATGTTTGGCCTCGGCTTCTCCGCCTTACTGCATTGGGATGACCTGTCAAGACTGACAGCTGGAGACATCCGGGTCTATCCTTCCCACATGCTGGTGTCACTTTGGCAGCGCAAGAATGACCAGTTCCAGGAGGGACAGCAAGTTGTTGTCAGCCACAACGATTCACATGAGATGTGCCTAGTGGCTGCAGTGAAACGTTTCCTACATGTCGGACGACACCAAGCAGAGGACCCGCTACTGAGATGAGTGATCAGTGTTCCAAAATCAGGCAATCGACTTGTTGGCAGAATGTCATATACAAGGGCCAGGGAGCTTCTCCAGGACTCACTGAAGAGAGCAGGTATCCTGTCAGCAGGCTTCAGAACACACAGTCTGCGATCAGGTGGAGCAACAGCAGCCACAAACTTCGGAGTGGCCGATCGCCTTCTTCAATGACATGGCAGATGGCGATGCCCGACATCACAGAACTGCTACACTGAAGAGGATATGGCTAACCTTTTATCTGTATCTCAGTGCATTCTAACCCTCTAACTGCTTCCTATGCTTTCACCTGTGTGAGAGAGACTCAATAAAAGACCAACTACATCCTGTCATTCGGTCTATGGTTGCTGTTACTAAGCATGCGGATGAAAAGTGGAATTTTTCATCAGTCGAGGAATGAGTTAGACGAAAAATATAGTTTTCACACATGTGTCATACACCTGGCAGGCACATAAGAACGGTGCACAGTGTGTGTGATTCTTCACTGTGGTTGGTCTTGCATGCTGTCCAGACGTCTGTTCTTGCCATTACACCCACCCACCCACCCACCCCCACACACACACCACATGTTACCTTCATACTGTTAACCTGATTGACAATGCTTCTTGTATCTGTTCAGGAAGTGGCTGTTTTTTGTCCCTATGTTTCTCCACAGGGGTTTTTTCCAGTCACCGACCTTGAGCCAAGGTGGCGGTGAAAATATTTTCTTTTGTATTAGTTTTCCTTTTTGCCATTGTTCGGCTCCAGTCACTTCCTGGTACACTGTGTGAGAGAGACTCCATAAAAGACCAACTACATCCTGTTATTCGGTCTATGGTTGCTGTTGCTAAGCATGCGGATGAAAATTAACATTATTAATTTATCATATACATAGCTTACAAGTTATGCTGTTTAGACTTGGTCTGTTTCCCTCAAAATAACAGTCAATGAGGGTCAGAATCAGAGACAAATTGATCCAATCTTCACCCAGCTAAAATGACTGATATACACTTTGCACAACTGATTGCTGAGGATTAGTAGAATAGGGGATGAGCCACTTTAAATTCAAAAATTTTCCAGGAGGACACCCACTGATGGTCAAAGTCTTTACTTGTATGCAAACTCAACAGTCTCTAGGAAATGCCCTGAAACCACATGACCACACAAGGCAACATTTGCGTCTTTGTAGAGCCTGAGCCGACAGTTAGTGTTAGCATAGCAAAAGACAGCTGTGAATGACGTTTCAAAGGAAGTGTCAAGAAAGTCTTTGACTCGCTGAGAACACTATCATTCACTATTGCCTGGGCGTGTCCTTCCACGATTATCATCAAAACCACATTATCGCACTAATTTATCGATGATCAATTGTCACATTACTAGCTCGCAGTGGTATAAACATTTCAAACAGGAAAGCGACAGACAAGTGTAGTGGCCCAGACCAACATGTAGTATCTGTGAAGCTAAAGCCATGTTCTTGCAAAACAGAGAGAAATAGTTTCAAATTAGCTACATTCCACATTCTCTCTCAAGCTTTGCTCTCTGTCAGATATCTACCTCGTTTGATGAACAAAGGCCAAAACGAGCCCCCAGTCTCTTAAATGGCCTGAGTCCTTGATCAACCGTTGCTGCATTTGAGGTAAAATGTCAGCCTCAACCTCACACTTTTCCAGGCGCCTATGCTGTCCAACCCTTTTCAGCATCAACCACGTACTAGCAGCCAAAATAGCAAAGATGAGCATGCATAGATCTATATGAGGCTCACTACAGACGCATTGTTCAGGTGTTTACCATATGTTACTCTTTCTGACTATATTTGCTATTATTTGTGATTATATTTGCACAGAATCACTAAAGATCGCTAACCCAAGTGAATGACTAGTGATTAATTTATGGGTGTAGAGTTAAATTTGGCATCAGGTCAAAATGAGAAGTCTGTAGGCCAGCTGCTTCGCTTGCAAGATTTGTGACTATGTAGCTATGCACCCAGAGTGGTCTGATCATTGAGTGCACTGCCACAGTAATACAGTGACCCAAACAATTTAGCTACGTGTTGGTGCAGAAGTTGTGAAGAAATTCAAGTCAGTCATCAGCAGGGCAAGAAATTCTCATCTAATGGCAGCATGTTATACACTTCAGGTGCCAAAGAGCGACTTGAAAGGATTCTTTGGCTGCCAAAAGTTTGCCATACATGCAAAGCATAACAGGGTAACCACATTTT
The DNA here is from genome assembly GCA_028565695.1 of Nicola tetela. Classification (NCBI taxonomy): domain Eukaryota; kingdom Metazoa; phylum Porifera; class Calcarea; order Clathrinida; family Clathrinidae; genus Nicola; species Nicola tetela. The sequence goes on from JAOWAW010115323.1 coordinate 5,327, forward strand.
TCAAGCCCTTTCATATGAGCTACACAACACACAACACACACACACACGCCTGGCTATAAGCTTAAGCTACATCACATGTGACTGCAAACTGCACATTAAGCTTATGCATGGCTCACCAGATCAAAGACACCTGGTCATGCTTGATTGTCATTATGTAGGGCACATGGCTCTCTATGTTGTTCCTGTTTCCTGTGTATTTCAAAGAAAGGAAGAAACGGAGTTAGTTAATGTAACTAACAAATTACCTGATTAATAGCAAACCCACAGAACTAGACAAGATCAAACTTATGACAAAGACCACTTCTGACAAGGGGAATCATCACCAATCATTTTCTTCTCCTTCATAAGGCAAACAAACACAACCAAATCCTGCAACACATGTGCTACCTGAATGAAAATCACATGACGTTAACCACTCAACCAATCTAAAGCTTGTAGATGGTCAAGCAGTTCACACCATGTGCTTTTCATTCACCTGGGTACTGGCATCACAGGTTCAAGTCCGGTTACGTTCATTTGACCATTGAAAGAGGAGAGAATATGATTGGTAGATAAGATAATCACTTTATGAATCAGTACAATGGACTCTGACTGAGAGCCTTGACACCCAGTTATCAGAGAGTATATATGGCAGCTCACTACCTGGGCTTACAACGGATTGCATTCTTCAGTGTACAAAGCAACCAGATGAAGAACTGAATAGAACAAACACTCTCCTGTAATATTCAACTGACTACAACCAGAGTCTCATCTAGAAATTCATCTGACCAGGTCAGGCCTGACCTGGCTACCCATTTTCAACCAGGTCACCTCAGAAAATCACACAACACACTGTGACAAAAACAACAACACAAAGTTAACAAACAGCCAAAACAACCAAACCAAGAAACTTTAACAGTACTGAGAGAGAAAGTATCATTAACTTAATAAATAAATGGAAGTTGCAAAAATATTAGAACAACAATGTCAATAACTGTCATTTCTGTGATTTGATCCATTCATGAGGGTGAATAGCTAGAAGACCGGGTGTTCGGTTAAGCAAAGGCTGAAATTGTTCAGCTGAACTGGATAAGGCTTGGTTGCCAAGTAGAGGAAGTCTGGAGGTGCTCAGGGTGCTTGCAGAAACTTGACCAGTGCTCATGAAAGACTTGCCATTGAGTTGGCAGAGTTGTGGCAACAGAGACAAATTGTCTGCTACATCCACTGGTTTCAGCCTGTTGCCACTCCTCTGTCACTCGCTCAAAGGGAGTGGGTAGAGCTGTTGTGGTGCGCTGGACAGCAGCAGTGTGCCATTTCTTTAACACTTCATTGAACGGAAAGTCTTCTACTTGTAGTGCATTAATCTTTATTGCCTTGTGCCTCTCCAACATCTTCGTTGTCACATTGTTTCGATGGGTTGTCTTGATGAGCTTCAAGATGCTAAAATCATGCTCACAGTTGGCTGTGGATAGACCAATAGCCAGGCCCCAATCAGCAATCTTCACAAGATTTGGAAACTCCCCTGGGTGGTTTCTTTGAAGTCACTGAATCAGCCCAGGGACACCATCGGTGTTCTTCAGGCTGGGATGCTCCATCACAGGTTGCCTTCAATGAGAGCCACTCAGTACGACACTTGTCTGCACCAACAAATACTCCACTGCCCTTGTCCTTCAGCTGCTCCTTTAACACCTCCAGTTTGCCATTTGTTTCTTGGCTGGCAGATTCCTGGTGTCCAAAATACTGAGAGCATCAATAACATCCAGCATGGGAAAACACTGCTCCAAGCAATCGGATTGCAGCAGTGCCTGTAAATAAGTCTTACAAACAAACATATCGAATTCCTGCTGCATTCTGTCAATTACAGCAATTCTGATGTCTTGCTCAGGATAACCTGGCCGAAGATTGCAGATAAACTCTTCAGTCTTGGAGAAATAGGGCCCTGGTTGATCTTTCAAAGCTGACAGTCCACACTTTGCTGATTCCAACGAAGACTTCAAGGGGGCAAAATTGACAGTGGATGATTGAAACTTCTTGCTCAGATTCACCAGTATTGGCAGTGCATCACTTAGCATGGCAATAAACTTGTAGCACTTGATCTTCTTAGCCCAACCTTTGCAGCAGAACCAAAACAAGACATTGAAAGGGTAAGAATTGACACAAGTAAATATTTGTAATAAGTGAACTAAACAAACATTAAGCCATGGGATTCAAATGCAGGAAAAACTTAGAAATGAGAAACCCAGTTGAAGAGAAAACATTGAGTTAGGGTAATTATCAGATAAGAAAATATTGAGTTAGGGTAATTATCAGATAAGAAAATATTGAGTTAGGGTAATTATCAGATAAGAAAATATTGAGTTAGGGTAATTATCAGATAAGGAAATATTGAGTTAGGGTAATTATCAGATAAGGAAATATTGAGTTAGGGTAATTGTCAGATGGGGGGGGGGGGGGGGTGAAAGGTGGAAGAGAAGGAGTGAGAGAAGTTAGCGTGAGAGAGGGAAAGAGGAGATCTGAGGAATACCTTTTGCAGCTACACCGTGATCTTGCTCAGCCTCACACTCTAGATCTACCAAGATTGCAGCATAACTTCGCCTAAAGGCAGACGCATGCTGCGTCATACGAAAGCCAATGAATGTGTTTCGCCTCTTTCAGCTTGAGAACAGGAAAGTCAAGAGCATGCAGACTGCTCTCGCTCTCACGGAAGAATTGTTGAACTGGCGGTAAATGCCGGCAATCATGGGTGCAACTTTCTTGTGGAGGTAAGTCATGACCTTCTCCACATCAGTAGCTGCAAGAGCTTCTTGATGGCAGATTCAGTGGGTGGTGATAGTATGTGTCATGTTGTTGTTTCTGATGAGTCATACTAATGCTTCATTGTGTATCCCAGTGAAAACACTGGCTCTGTCACCACTCAGATGGCACTTTGGCCATTCCACACCAAGACCTTTGCATTTTTCCTTAGTAGCATGCTGGACTGACTCAGAATATTGCTCTGATAACGACACTACACCACCAAAGCACGGAGTTATCACACCATTCAATACGCACCTAAAATGGACCAACAGTTGACTTCGATTGCTGATATCGGTAGACTCGTCACTCACCACACAAGAAAAGGTTGCATTGGAGAGAGCTGATTTTGTCATGTCTTTTGGACTACCACATATAGGGCCTTGAGCATGTCATCACGCGCAATTGGGCTGCTGTAGGTAGCATTCCCTGTAAGCCGAGTGTTTGCTGTTTCTTGCACTCCAACAAACGAGAGGAAGCCTGCCCAAATTTAGAAAGAACACGCCCATTAGTGAAAGTGCTAACGCTAGCCATTTTTTCCCTAAGATTGGTTACCGGGTATTTCTCAAAAGAATATTCAAATGATTTCTTCGCCGATAGGAAGAGATATTACACGGTTCAGAACTAGATTTAAAGTTACCATTCAAAAGAGTTCCATTTTTCCATGGCGATGTTTTCTTTGACCAGCCAGAACAAGACTTTCATCTCCAGAAGCGTCGCATCATCCCTGTGTGCCCTCTGCCAACTGAACAGTCCTCCTTCTCGTTGGACATTCCGTCGAGTTTGAGCAAGAGCCTCAGCATCTCGATGAGCTTTAGACCGCTCATATTCCATCACAACCTTATGTTTCAATCGCTTGCATCCTTTGATCCACGCTTTTTGCCCACGTCCGTTTCCTCCTTTCGTTTGAGTGTGTGCTGAGCACGCAAGACAAGTCATCGATGAAGTACACGGATCGAACTTTTGCCATGGCTATGGCCGGCCACTTTTCCAATTTCCTGGAAGAGATCCACTCATTTATTCTTCTTCGCAGGTTCCATGGTTTGAACTTTAACAATTCAAAATTGGGCCGAGTGACTTGGCTACGATTTTTATGCTGCGAAATGTCGCGTACTCAAAGATCAGAGAGTATTGACGACGTGTTGATGCTTTCCGTACAGTGTCTACACCAAAAGATCGGGAAGTCTTTGTTGCGACATTGTGGCGACTACAACCTACAACGCTCGTAAACTTATTACATCACTGACATCGGCCCTGTTCGGGATTTCACTAAGTGCAAGCATCAGCTCTGTTTGCGCCTAGGTGCCTATTCATATAATGTACATTAGAAAAAGGGATCAAGGTGCTACACAACTCAAGGCTAGTAGATCTACTAGTATGGGCTTGCGCCAAGCCTCAGTGCTAGTGCCAGAACTGCCTGCTGTTTTACCAGTCGGTATTTCTTTTCGTTTTTTTTTTCAAGCTGCGCAGTGCGATGAGATAAGACAGAAAAGGCAAGGTAAAAAAAGGACAGCCAAATTTCAACCAGGTCACACACATACCGGCTGCAAATTTTCAGCCAGGTGCAAGTTGATCTCAACTGGGTCGCTGAGCCAGTTGACCCGCCCCTATAGCTAGATGAGACACTGATACAACATACATCCTCCTCTAATATTCAACTGAATACAACATACACACCTCTAATATGCAACTGAATACAACATACACACTCCTATAATATTCAACTGAATACAACATACACACGCCTATAATATTCAACTGAATACAATATAAACACTCCTATCACATTTAACTGAATACACACTCCTACAAGTGGCGCAGGCGCATGGAACCCTCGCAGGCCCTTCCTACTTATTGCAGACGCAGGAGAAAATGTTGACACTGTGGCCAAGGAGTATCGATGCTAGTATCGTGAATCTACGGGAAGCATGAATACAGGGCGTACAACGGATCTACAGGCATGCATTGTCCCAATGTCTTGATCCAAGTAATACTACATGTAGTACGTTTACCTCCCCCCCGTTGCCAGGAGCGTACGCCATACAGCCTTGTACACTTGTGTGGGAAGCCATGTTTTCGAAGAAGAAAGCACCACCAACTGTAAAGGACGGCTGAGTGAAGAACAACCGTTCCTCACTTCCTGGCCCCAAAACTTAATACTTTTATCAAATAAGTGTATACCGCTTCATACTTTTATCAGATAAGTGTATACCGGTATTTTGTCAAAAAATCACTCTTCATTAGCACAAATTTAAATTTGTTTGGTGACGTTTCGGCCGGTCAGCTCCGATCTTCGTCAGGCAAATATAACCCTTGGACAATTCACGCAAATGATGATATCGATTCGCTTGTCATTGGTTGGTGACTTGCTCGGCCCAACCTTTATTGATAGATGTATCCACTGACACGCTTACACCACGAATCAGCTCACTCATGACATGTACATCAACATGTGCATCACGTTTTTGAAGAAGAAAGCACCACCAACTGTAAAGAACAGCTGCAGCAAAGAACAACCCTTCCTCACTCCCCAGCCCCAAATTAAAACATGACTTTTACCAGATAAGCATATACCGGTATTTTGTCAAAGCATCACTCTTCACCGGCGCAAATTTAAATTTGTTTGGCAATGTTTCAGTCAGCTCTGATCTTCATTAGGCGAATATAACCCTTCGACGATTCACACAAACAATGATTTTGATTCGCTTGTCATTGGTTGGTAAGTTGCCCAGCCCAACCTCTATCAACTGATGTATCGACCAACACGCTTACATCACGAATCAGCTCACTCATGACATGTAGGCCTAGATCAACATGTGCATCACTGACCTCATCGTTCGATATGCATCACGACTTGGTCAGGCCCAATGCAAAGCCTTGCAAAAAGTATTGGGTTGTCACATGTCGTGTGCCAACCCAAAACAGTTGCCAAAAGAGAACGTAGGCACTCAGTAGGGTACTCTGTTTGAACTACATAATTGGGGGGGCGGGGGGGGGGGGGATCGCGGCGCCCGTGATGAATAAACGCCCGCACCCACCCACCCACCCCCCCCCCCCCCCCCCCCCCCCCCCCCCCCCCCCCCCCCCCCCCCCGCGGCTCCCGTGATGAAGTCACGCACGCACACACCCACCCACCACCCACCCACGCACACACACATACACACACACACGCAATAATATCTGTGGGAACCCCTTTCCAGTCCTATGGGCCTAACTCGGGTTAATAATATTCAACTGAATACAACATACGCACTCCAATCTTAACTAAATGCAACATACACACTCCTATCATATACAACTGAATTAGCCTCAAGCCCGGCCCCACCTGGCTTTTTGATCACTTAAAGTAAATGCACTCTGATTGGCTGAGCTCTGGGGATTCCCCAAGGTTTTGGGGACTCTCCCATTTTCGATAGCTGAAACTTGCGTGACGTGGCAGTTGCACAAATGGAAGCTTCTGGGCTGGACATGGTTTTGCGTTTGCGCTTTGTTGCTGGTTTGCTTTGCACGTCAGGCATGGGCAGTGCTTCCGAAGACAACAACGCTTGAGGTCGTTGGGAATGGAGGTCTGCTCACATAATCAGCAGCAGTTGACTGTCGTTGGGATCATCTAGACTAAATAATTGGGGTTAAGAACCTGCTCCCAGTGAATCAAACGGAACAGCAAGGTTGAGTATGCTACCTCTTTCTCTTCTGTCTCGGTCTCAGTCTCTCTCAAGGTGTGTGTGTAGGTGTACTAATCTTAGCTGGAATGGTTGCGTACTATTGTGCGTGCATAAGTTTGACCCGAAGAGTGTACCTTGAACTTGCTATCATGACGCGGTCATGACCACTGTCGTCCACTTTCTCATTTTGTCCTCCGCAAAGAAGCCTTATATAATTACTAGCTGTAGTACTTCTATACTTTCCAAGGCAGGTAGGAAGCGCATAGCGTTTGGCCGTTGATATGGAAAAGTTTTGTGAGGCTCCATTCCTATCTCCTACTGATGGTTAACCCGGGTTTCTGTGTTGTTCCTACTTCCACAAACTTCATACATTGTCTGAAAATTCCGAGGAGTTTGGTCAAGTAGTTCACGTTTGAGAGCGCACAAGCGGGCACCAAATGGGCAAGGACCACAGCTTTTGTCTCTGCAACTGCGAGGACGCCACAGAGTAAGATCCAGCAGTTCAGAAAAAAACAGTCCAGCTCTTGAGAATGTCGACTTTAGTGGCACACAACCACAGCACCTCAGCATAATAACCTGATTCCATATCACATCCGACGGGCTTCAGTTTTACAAGATCATCATGACTCTGATCAGGAGTTTCCGTGATAGAGTCGTCGAATAGTACTGTTTTCTTTACTGGTGAGTCAGATTCCAGTGCGGATGCGTGTGCACGCAGTGAAGGAACAGTTGCAACAGACGGTACAAGCAATTGCTAGTTCAACTGTCAACCAGCATGGCCCAGTGTCTAGTGAAGCTGTAGACCTGCAAAACTTGAGGCCTGCAAAGAAGTGAGGATATATGAAACACTATTTCCATGATCACCAGGCTGTCCGCTTAGCTCTTTACTAAATTATTTGTTTATTCTTTCTGTCTTCATTTCCTGTGGCACTGCTCCAAAGTTGTATCTTCTCAATTTATTACTCTACTATCCTTTTGTGTAAGTTTGCCTTGTCCATCTTGCCTTCTCTGTACACACCCCAAGGTCATAAATACTGAGTTTCGTGTGCCAGCTTTATTTAGGCAATTTATGGACTGTGTTTGTCCCCCTGCCTCGCTTACAAAGTCCTCGTCTTTTCTCGGTTCTGGAGAGATAATTATACTACTGTCTTCAGAACAGTTGGCTTATGTGTCTCTGTCCTTGTGAACAGGCCGAGAGCTAGTCTGGTTGTATGTTTATGCACATGGCTGTGCCTGTCCATCGGTCTCCGCCTCTCTCTCTCTCTCTCTCTCTCTCTCTCTCTTTCTCGTTTACTTTCTCGTTCTCTCTCTCTCTCTCTCTCTCTCTCTCTCTCTCTCTGTCTGTCTCTCTCCAGCCCTCTCTTGCGTTGTCGCAGTC
>JAOWAW010115378.1:0-13135 GCA_028565695.1 Nicola tetela
TCTATCTATCTATCTATCTGTGTGTGTTTGTGTTTGAGAGGTATGTATACTCAGACAATGCTATGCTTATTTGCTGTTGATTGATTTAGTCTGTACACAAAACTGTCATGACTAGTCTCAGCAGTATGAAAGAGCTGCCATTGTGATTGTTTCTTGTTTGCACATCTTCCCCTGACTTTGTACAGCAGCTAATCACCGGATATCGCTAGTGAATGCCATGCGTAGTATTGTCAGATCCCATGGCTGGTCTGGACTGTTTGTCGGTAAGTGATCCGTGGTGAGCATTCGGATCATCTTTGTAATGTTCATGGCAATTATGACTACGCTTGGCAGTTGCCAAGTACATTCTTCAAGACAAGTCTTTGTGGTGTGTTGGTAGTTCTGCTGCATTGGTACTCCATCATGCAAAATTGCTTTTGCATTAAACTGTTGCTTATACAGGTTGATTTTGTTTAAAGTATTGCCTACCTATGTACAAAGAGAAAGTGTATGCTTACTAGTATGTTAAAACAGCACAGGCACACAGTGTGTTATCCGTTTTTGATTCTGATGTGTATCTGTGTTTCTGCTCATCTGCTTGGTGAAGGAGTGGCGCCTCGCGTCGTTAAAGTTGCGCCAGCGTGTGCTGTGATGATCAGCACGTATGAAACATGCAAGAAGTTCTTCCACCAGCTCAACATGAACCACCAGCACTGATGACTTCGAACTCACAAGCTTCATTTTTTGCATGCATTACAGAAGACATATTGAAGCACAATTCACGTCACACATCTTGCGAACAACATTCAAATTAGACAATTGCAGAAGTATTTGATCCATTCAACAACTGTGCTTCATGTCTAGCACTGGCTTTCACTGCTACATAATATTCAGTCAAATTTAGGTCCTCCCAGTAAAACTGACTTATTTATTCAGCATATGTTGTTGATTTAGCATAAACAGATAATAAATATTCCTTCCATCTTCTCGGCAATTTGTTTTATTTTTCCGATTCTCATTGATGTTCATGTGTGCCTGTGTGTGCATGCATGCATAGTTACCAGTCATACTGTGCATAACAGTGTGCCATGCAGTGGCCTTGCCTTGAGCCAGTCTTAGTTGGGAAGAACTCATCCAATGTTCAGTGGGATCCCCTCTGTGAAATAGCAATAATTATTATGTTTATTGAAGTCTACATTATTGCCCGAGGCTGAGGAACTACCAAGTAAAATTTCCCCAAGCCTACATAATCTGTGGTCAATTTGGTGAGGAAATCACAAAGCCATCTTGAGCCCTTTTTCGCTTGTTTTCAAAGAGTGCACTGCCAAGACGATGCAGTGACTGTGCAATGTGCATGCAGTTACTCGAGCCATGTTTCACCAGCTGTCGGCAAGCAGTCCCTCAATCATAGTGTATTGGGTAAGGAGCACAGCAGATCCTTGTATTGCTTTGATACCATTTGTTGTCCACCTTTCTTCAGATTTTTCTTCTCTTTTGTTTGACTTGTTGAAGTTTGACAGAATCTGGATCGTGCAATCCACACAAGAGCTACTGGAAAAATGATGTAGTGACATCATTTTATAACTTTTTTAAGTGTAAAAGTTTGATGTCATGGAATATTCGTGCCTTGTACGTGAAAAGATCAGGAACTGTTTGGCACTGTTGACTGGTGGATCTGGTGTAATGCCTTTCATTGCTGATCCGCAATTTCCAATCTCTCACAAGTTGCAGTAGACATTATCCTACATTCGAAGTAATGTCACTCAATTATGTACATCTTTTTTAGGTAGCTCTTGTACTGATAGTGTGGTCCTTCAGTCTCTGTCAAACTTTGACTTTGCATGAAAGAGAAAGAAGAGAAGAAAAAAAAAACTGAAAAAGGACACCAAACAGCTTTGAAGTGGACACCATTGGATAACAAGCCATGCTCCTTAGTAGAGTCCTGACTACGCCACAAAGGACAGCTGCAGGAATGTGACTCTTGAGGAGTTGTGCATTGCACAGTTGCCGCAGTGATGCACTCTTTGAAAACGAGTGAAAAGGATTAATCTAACTGGGACAAGCCTATTATCCCTCAGCTTTGGAAACACTATTTTCTTTTGTGGTATTGACCTTAGCTGCACCTCAGGGAAATATTGGCCAGTATTTCCTCAGCCTTAAGCAATAATGTATACATACTTTTAGAAGTTAGCCAGGGAAAAGAAAAGCTGATGATAAAAATTCAGACTAAACATTGTGAATTAATGTGGCTTGGTACCAACAAGAAGCCATTCTTTCATGAAATAAGCTTAGAATGCCCCTAAGTCCTTTTAATTAACAAGTCAAGAAATTTCAGGGTTACGCACTTACAGTACTTCAGGTAGACATCATCTCTCTGTGATTAATCTGGCCCTCTGATTCCCTGAGGATTGATTTCAGTTCAGATCTATCGAAATAGTGTGCATGTACACTAGTGATAACACCACAATTCAATGCTGCTGTAGCTGCAGAGTTTAACAGTTAACTATTAAAACGAGTGCAAAAAGTGAAAAAAAAAGAGTAGAAAAGGGAAATAGGATTAAAAGACATGAAAAGATGTTTAAAATTTTTAAAACTGTAAAACCTATACTAAAACAGTACAGCCACTCGCTTGGAGACCGTTGCCAGAAAATTCTGCCCGAAAGCTGAAACATGTAGCAAACTACTGTGAATAACAGCAATTTTGACACGAAACACCAAAAAGATGACGACACAATGGGAAATAGAGAGAGCAGGGGAAAAAGAGGGGTAAAGGTGGTACCACCCTGAGTGCAAAAAAATTGAAGAACTAGCCCAAGAGGCATCAGCAGAACTTGTAGATGATGCTCGGAGTTTCAACAGTTGTTCCTTCTGCATTGGTAAAGGTGCACTCTAGAAGCACTTCTTTGTGGCCTTTCAATGACATCTGACAAAAATACAAGAAGGAAAAGTCTTTGTTACAAAACTGATAGTGTAAAAAAATGAAAACTCTCAACACAAGACAATGAAAGCAGTCATTACATCCAATAGCAAAGAAGCAGCTGCTTTGGCATCTCTTGCCAAATACCAATCCCTCCAACTGAACCAAATTACTCCCATCCAAGTTCACTTTCTGCACCTAAGGTGTCCAGGGACACTTTTGCTTTCCATGAAAATGACAAATTTTCTTTTTCTCTCCACAGTTTCATTCTTAAGAAAGCCAAATGAAGAAAAGTGCCCATTACAAGGGAAGTTTTGCCTTTTTACACCACCAGGAGTTGTGCACTTCAACAGGAAAACTGATGTGAAGATCAACACTAAAAATCTCACTGTTTGGGTCAACATGCTGTTCAGATTACAACTTCTTATTTTCATCCTTGATGGACATCTACTAGACTTAACTGAAGGTGCAAAACAAAGGGAGTTATGTATAATCCTCAAGGTGAAAACTGCTGTGTGCAGTTTTGTTCTCATGTTACAAATGCCCATTTTTTCTCTTTCCTTTCTCCTCCCTGGTTATCAACCCATCAAATCCATGTAACTTTTCGTTTTTCATAAATTCATTGGTGTCCTCTGAATATTAAACAAAATAAAATGCAGGCAAGCAAGGGGAGGAAGTGCCCAAAGTTCATACGCAAGCTAATGCAAACCAAGCATGCAACAAACTGACTGACTGGATTGTGCGCATAACGCCTTCACAACACACAATCAGAAGGGGAAGACTTCGCTCTCAGAATAATATGAGGTGCTAAAGATTATTTAGCACATGTGAACAGCTGAACTATTCATTTCATACACTACTCTCTCATGGACAACCACTATTTTGTTGATGCCAATTTTATTATCTATGTGCATGTGTCACTTGTGGTAAAACCACATGGCATTTCTGTGTACTTTGTGGATGTTTCTAGAGGTTAACAGTGCCTTCTTTCACCCACCTCACCCACCTCTTTCCTCAAATTTTTCCTTCTCTGCATCAGTATAATCAATTCGCATGAGCTATCAACACTCTGTCAACAATAATAAATATGGGTAGCTCGCATCCTCGTTTGCGTCTGGCTGCCAGGTTACGGGCAACCCTATCCTGCTCACAGTGGGTCGCAGGTTGTATATTAGTTAGTCCATAGGCCAAGTCTGAAAAAGTGCTTATTTTTCAAGTTTGTTCCAGTGAGAGGCCAAGGTTTTTTTGCAGAAGCAGGAAGAAGAACACTTGAGAAGAAGCTTTCAGGTGGTTGTCGCGTCAGAAAAGTGTCCACAGTTGACCAAAACTGACTTCACAACTACCCCTTGTCCAACCAGAGCTTCTTGCTCCACAATCTGTGCTTGATGACCTTTGGTGGGCCACTGTGTAGAGTAGCCAGTGCAAGTACAACCCGGTGACCTTGCATGTAATTCGATATACATGTAGTCACCCACGCTAGTACTAGCTATCCTGTATCATTATGAATAATCTTATCCACTCTTTGCATGCCTTGCTTTGCATGCGCATACAATGGCGCCATGGCATTTACCAGCTGCAGATCACCCACACATGGTATCACAGCAGCTAGCAGAGTGCACTCCTGATCATGCTCATGAGGCCGATTTGCGTGCAACAAAATTTACCCACACGTGGCTAGCTATTACAGATGAGACTCTGGAGCGGCTCCAGGAATGTCATCAATGGGTGAGTCCGTCAAAATAATTTTTAATTTTTTTGACACTCTGCATGCTCTGGAAGTTGAAGACTTTTTTATCAATGCTGAAGTCATCCAGGATCAGAACTGCTCAAAGGCAGGCTGTAGTTCAAGCTGATCGTAATCCCTTTGCTCGTGTAGCTGTTGTGGCTCAAACAAGGGATCTGAACATGCGCTACATTCTGTCTTATGAAGTAAACCTAGTTCCACTGTCTTTGGCAACTCTAAATGGAGGGCTTGTCAAGACAGCAAAATCTAAACAAATTATTGCCATTGTTGGAAGGTGAAATTGCACCACTGTTGAAGATGTCCCTTCCCAAGCAGTGCTGATTCTCGATTCGACAAGTGGCATGGCAACACTTTAGGCTACCATTCCTACAGGTCATACATTTGCAGAGCTAGCTCGTCATGTCTTCATGCATGCCACAAAGGATCTCATCACTGGCAGTTGAGTTGATTTTGTAATCAATCAGTATCCGCCAGTCAGTGGCTAAAACATCAACATTGAGTAGAATCAGGTGCATTGGTGGTGAAGATCTCTCATCCTAACTACCTGAGGCTGCCTAAATGGAAGAGATATTTATCTGCAGCAGCTAACAAAGTGGCCTTGGTAGATTTCCTCTTATCTCAGTGGAAGCTTCCTCGGCATGCTGCACATCTTCACAATCACTCCTTGTATGTATGCCATGGTGACCATTGCCAGTTGCTGACCAGCTTAGATGGCTGCAAAGTTCATGTATCAGATGTACCTCTGCATTGCTCACATGAGGAAGCCAACACCAGGATTTTTTCCATGCTCTGCATGTATTCAAGAATGGTGCAGACCATGATGGTCATTGTGTGCTCTACAGACACAGATGTACACAGCCATTCTTGGTTGTGCACTTGCTAGTCAGATCCCAGCTCAACTATAGCTGCACACTGGCACGAAAGAGTGGAAATGTTTGTTCACTGTATGGTTTCCCAGTCCTCTCCAGTGTTAACGAAGTTTGCTACCAGCTCTTCCATACCATATCTTGTCAGTCTTCCAGCTTGCCACCAACACAGGATGCACTACGACACCACGTTCTGAGAAACAACTATCAGGCAGCAGTTTTGTGACTGGCTTTAACAAGTGGACAGCACCCACATCCTAACCACCATGGCTGACTATTACCAACAGAGCCAACACCTGGTGCTGCAAGCATATCTCTGCATGAGCATCATTTGGATGTCACAGCCTGCGGCACCCCAGGCACTTCTTGAGCTAGTAAGCTGCAAATGTGCTGCCAACTGTCAGAATAACTGGTGTAGCCGATCAGTTAAAGCTAACCTGCCATGCACAGAGGCCTGCCACTATGAAGGGTGTTTGAACAACGGACAGGACAGCCAACTGTTCAGTGATGAAGATGAAGAGCCAAACAACAATTCTGGGGCTGACGTTGCTACAGCAGATCAATTATGAGTTGGCATCACACTGTGTTTACACTCTACCGGACACTATCACTTGAAGTTATCATTACAATTTGAGCTTATTCATCATACCACTTCTTTTTACATTGGCCAAATCTAGCAATAAATATAACTGCGCCTCACAGCAAGCATTCATGGTGACACGTGCTTCGATGTTTCAGTTTTATTCAGTTTCTGTGCTCTCTATTCCAGGACTCTGGGCACCCAGTGCTATGGTTGGCTGTTGCTCTTATGATTCTTCAATTTTTCATGGTCACTCTATTTATTCAATGGTTTTGTACTGTTACATTTCCTCTTCCAGAAGCTGTTTAGAATACTAAAAACAAGCTTTCTTATTCCTGAAGGGTCTACAGAGGCCTGAAACTCATGAAAATGAAAAGGGTTGCCATGGCAATGCCAACTTCAGGAAATTATCTAAAATTTGGCAACATTGGACACTTCAGGAAAGCAACAACCAGGCTAAAACTTGTCCATACACCAATACTGATACAGCAAAGCAATAAAACCTTGGCTCCTTGGTGGTGGAACAAACATTGACTTTTTGGGACTTGGCCCATAGACTAAGTACCTTGCCTAACCCTTTGGAGTTATGGGTCACCTCGATGCATACCCAGCTCCACTTCAGCTATTCGCCCTATCCTGACGCCAATCAGCTGCGCATGTGCAGCGCATCCCTCAGTCCAATATTCCTCATCTTTGTGTGGTGTAAGATGTTAACGGAGGTAATTCTAGTCTACATTCTCACAGCAGCAAATCCTGCAGCAACCTAAGGTAGGAAATGGAACAGCTGAGTTCCCCATCACTATGGCCTCAGCAGAGTTTGCTCTTGTAGATCTACACATATTGGTGGTGTGCTGTTGTAGGGAGGTGTTCAAAGCTTCACTAGTGCCACGTGGCCAAATCAGTAGACTCTATTAACTATTGATATATTTAGTGCTAGTGCTGCCCTGTCACCAATCGCAAAGTCAACAGATGCGAAGAGGTTCAAGTGTTACTGGACACGTTAAAAAAAGTCCAGTTGGGGTAGGCTTAAGTGTGTGCATGTACAGATAGCATCAGTATGGTGAAGCAGGCTAGAGCATGTGCAGTAACAGCCAATATGGCTGCATATGAATGGGGTGTACATGGTATAGTGTGCTTACATACAGTACAGTGTAATAAGGCAAGTATGCAGCTTGAGATGTAGGCGCTGGTTGAGGTGTGTGCTATTAACTTGCATTAGCTCCCACTAACAGAATTACACACAGCACACCATGTGTTCAGCTGCCATTGTCTGACCATGCCACCCCATGACCAGTAGGGGGTGAAAAGGGCAGTGTAGCACACACTTGATCTGTCACATTTATACTGCCTGTGATCCTGAGGCTATTCAAGGGATCCGCATTTGTATACTATACATGCACAAACGCATTGAGATCAACATCACATGGCAGTTACTATAGTGGCCACGGTGTTTTAAACCAGATTGAGATTTCAAGCACCCGGAACATAGACTGCAGTTGTACAAGCAACAAGCAAAGAAGCTCCCTAAGTCAGTGCTGGTGGAGATTAGACGGGTCAAGTCTGCAATGCCTTGGTATGGTCAGCTAGTGCGCTCTTGCTTTTGACCAACAATTGCATTCTTGGCAATGCTTGGCCCTAGCTTAGGTGTGGAAAGTTCCTTTTCTGTTACATTCGTGGCAAGCTAGGCCAGATTGCCTCTTCTCCTTTGATAGGCAACCAGGTCCAAGCTTGATAATTCTACGCCAGATGGATGGTACTAGTTGTTGTGCATCATTGATGCTCAGCTTTCAAAAATCTGCCACAATCACAATCTATCACCTTGGCCAAGGTCCCCACACAGATCTTGTCTGCGGTAGCCAACCAAAGAACACCCTTTCAGAAGGCCATCTTGCAGCATCCTGAAAATGTCACCTAACCATTGCCAAATGCAATCAAGGACACCTTAACGCAAACCACCACCAGCCCATCAATGGCAGAGGTCAAATAGTTGATGATGTGACTCAGCTCCTGGTTCCAACAGGAGACACTGAGGCACTGGTGATAGCAAAGCATCAGGTTGACCTATGGCTACGTTTTGAGGCTGGATCAACAAGAGAAGAGACAAGAGAACAGACAAAACACATGCATACAGAGGGTGCTTCCTCTTCAGGAAAAGGCTACCCTTGGCTACCCTTGTCAAGAACATGGAGGGCACCAAAGGGTCGTGACGCACTGGCAAGATGTCAATCAACCCCAGGGCCTACTCTGCCGTCGGGTTGTACATGTAATAAGCTCCCAGGAAGCCAAAAAGGGAGGACATACTTCAGTGGTACACACACAACACATGCATGCACAGACACAGATACACAGACACATACACACACACACACACAGGCATGCACAAACACACACAAACATGTGCACATAAATCCCTTAATTGCTGTACCTTGCCAACTGTGGAGAGAAGTTCTGACAGTTTCTCCGGCAGCCGCTGTTTGGTGTGTGGCAGGAGGCTGTTGTAGATTGCCATACCGGTAGAAGCTGCACTCACACTGCTCGTCTCCAGCTTACCATGAGCGTCTTCCCTGAAGAGACACACAGGAAGATAGCATTGTGATGAAGTCTTGTTGAGCCCTTCTTTCCTATCTCCATTCACTGATCACATGGGTCAACATGCAATTGAGCCTATCTGCAGTTGTTCTTCTAGCTTCTTTGCCTACACCTGCTGTCTGCAATTTCACTCAACTGGAGTTCAAAACACTACCAGACAGCGACTGTGACAAGACTGAACTGACAAAATGTTTTACCAATAAGAAACAAAAAAAAAAGAAAGCAAAGTTCGTGACAAAAGAATCAGTCTAGTTGCCCACTCTCTTCGATCTTCTACCTTAATTAAACACACTTCCTTTTTACTATACATGAAGTGGCCTTTGAAAAGGATGCTTGACCTAGACTTAAGCTTATTATTGTACAGACTCTGATCCATCAGTAGGGGAAAGTCAATTGGCCTGAACATCTTTTGCCTTCTTTCTCACCGCTGTGCATCTTCTCGACCCTACACATTTCTTTGATATAAACAAGATGAAGTATTGTGCAAAATCAACTTAGTGTGCTAGAGTATGTTAATCCACCTGACACATGCTAACTTGTTGGCATCAAGTCTACTGCGACCACATGCACACCAACATAATTGCCACTCCTTGTGGTTTGCTTAATCTTGACTGCCTTTCGATCTGGGATCAGTCCATCCTTCCTTCCTTGGACCCCTACAGCACTTCCACTCTTTCTTCTTCACCAGTCTATCTTCCATTTCATTCCTCTCCTCTTCTTCTTTCCTTTCTGTTCTTTATTTTGGCCAGGGGATTGCTGAGTGATCCGATACCAGACTCAAGCAGTGTGTCAACAATATCATGTATGCTAATGAAGTTAAGAGCACCTTGAACCCAGCCACCCTTGATGCCTGCTTCTTGCGTACTGAGTAAAGCTCACACATAAGTCTTCCTCACAGGATTACAGAATTGCAAAGGAAAATTTCAGCAAAAGCTTCTCCAGTGTAAAAATACCTACACCCTTCCCCTTCCTAAAATAACCAGTTGTACAATGACTGCTGCAGTGTTCCCCTGGGCCACTCTTGCTAAACTCATGCCCAAGACCACCATAAGCACCATTAGTTTCTGTAAGTCATTGCTTACTTGAAATAGTCGATGAACTCCTGCAAAGTGAGGTCACGGCTCACATCAACTCGCAAGTGGTCCCAGACGGTGTGCCCTTCTGGATAAGCAGCAATCTCTTCCTCCTCCTGCCATTCACAAAAGGAAAGCTGCTTAAGCACAATGCTATCTAAAAAGCATGGCCTCTTTCCCCTTTCTTGTTTTTAGTTCCCAAGGCTGTGCTTCCCTTGCAAAAAGAAAAAAATACATCTCAATGAGTTTTGGCCCAGGCATTGGTGCTGCCAGTGAGTTGTGGATCAATGCAAAACAGCAGCGGTTGATCACTCCGACAGGAACACATCCCCCAATTTCCATGAAACCTAAAATTCACCCAATGGACTGAAATGAAGTGTGCAGGCAGAAATTTAAGGGAACAAGCTTAACAACTGTAACAATGATCTTTTTCTAAAAAAGGCCTTCATGTTTAATATGCTACCGATGCACATACATAAATGACTGCTAGCTTTAAGTGTGAGGTAGGTAGAGTACATTATTGGTTAGATGGGCAGTGATTAAATCTGTCATTAAATGGTAAAAAAGTACATTTCTGTGCCTCTGTACATAAGTAAGGAAATGCCCAAGAATCCTACTGCCTTCTTTTTTAATTCATTGCCCTCTACAAGTCTACATCAGAGTCTTACTACAGCCATACCTCATAGTCTGGGTGGTTCACAGGATCTGGCTTGGTCTTCTCCACACGTGATTTCACCTTCATCGGAGGAACAGGTTCCGACATGGCAAACAGTGGCAAGGCCAAGTTTGCAAACAGATTCCTGCGAACAAGAGGCACCAGAGACTTTGCTGAACTTTGGAAGCACTAAATGTCAACAGACAAACACCAATCAGAAGATGACCTGCTCAACAGTGACTTCTTTTACCAGTGAAAATCCAACCAACTTTCCAGCCATACCAGATTGCAGTGCTTAACTATTGTGATGTGTGGGAAGAGTACTCTAACCCAGGCCAGGAAAGAAAACCTCTATTAAAATTTATTCTATACCAGCAGGTTCAGTTGGTTTTTGCAGTTTTTATTTCTCACACCACATAAACAGGTTGTGAAGTGATTCTCTGATGTTTCACCAATGCTACAAAGACAGCAGAAAGAATAACGCAGAAAAACCAACAACCAAAACACTCACCTGTAACTCTCAAGAGGCTTTTTGTTAATCAGCTGCAGACAACAGAGGCAAAAAGAGGTTCACAGTGACTCTTCTGCTGATGAACAACAAACATCAAAAGACAATTATCATAGATGCAAATACTTCTTACAAGCTGCATTGCCACTACACCAGTATTTTGCAACCCCTACTTTTAGCAACAACCTGTATACTATATGGCCTGAATTCGATGCACATAAAATATTGCATTGAAAATTCCCCAGTTTTTATGACCACCTGATATACATCCAGCAACCACCCCCTGGTACATCTTGGAGGGTTTACCTTGTTTTAGCAACCCCTACAGAGCCCTGTCAATCACCACAGCCATCCTGGTGTTATCACTTGTATCAGCACGAATGTTGCAAAAACGTTGCAACGTTGTTTCCAGTGCTTGTAGCCATGGTGTGGGCATGGGCATACGTCTACAATGGATACATCTACAGTATATGTCCTAACGCTAGACGTAGTGCGGTCAACCTGTTGCAAACGTTGCACAGTCCAGCACTCACTGATGAGAATGCTTACAGTCTTGCTCTTGTAAAAGAACTACAAATGTTGGGTCACAACTGCAAGACTTTGGATAAAGAAAGTATTGACAAAGGCAGACAGAGAGGAAGCCAGCAAGTAAGGAAATAAATACCCAAATTCATACACAACCATTACAAAGAGCTTTTTTATGTGTACCGTGTAGAGGTATTTAGTAGAGACTTTGGACTGTCCAGTTGGTTGGTGGTGACTCTACTGATGTTTAGCAAGCACCTGCAATTTAAAACTACACTAGCATGCACCAGGGGTGGTTGCAAAATACAGGGCTCTCTACATACACCTACCTTACACATCTCCAAGCACACAAACCCAGTCACCATGGCAGTGGTCGTTGCTATGGCTGGAATGATACGTCCAGCCTTCAGCTTTGCCTATGAAAGAAAGACAAAAAAGTTGAAAAAACAACAGAAACACAGAGGAAACCCATGGAGAACGGAGTGCGGCTCTTCTGCGGCCACACAGATGGTGCCAAACTAACACAGATGTTCTTCTACATACTGAGATAGTCCCTACACATCTCATAATGTACACTTTATGCAAGGGCAAGTGTGTATGCCAAAATACAACCCAATACATAACCACTCTCCATGGCTGCAACAAAATTACACAAATCAGAATGATTGACCACAAATAAGAAGTGACAACGATCAACTACAATAGTACTGCAGAACTTCAATGAGCCAAGAGAATTCCTCCATTTTAAGCTATGCATAAAAGAAGAAGACCAATTCATAATTCACCTGCAGCTTGTCAACCTCTGGAATGCCATAGTTACGTGCTCGCAGGTTGCCAAGAGAGCTGATGAAATCCATATGATAGTTTGTATCATCATCCTGCACATAACAAGAAACAACAAACACATGTGTGCATGAATGTGTTTCAGCCCAGCCTACCTCTTCTCAATACATAGCATTAATTGCACAGGTGACACATCCACTGTGCAGGCTAGAAGTGGATTAATACTTAACACTGGATCTGTCATGATGCCACATGTGGCTGCGTTTCTAATGTACATGCTGTCAGATACACACATAAAGAGTTCTTCCCATTCTGTACAGATGAACGAGACACCATATTGCATACCTACGAAGAGATGGTTCCTTCTCCCCACATATATCTACCAACATGTCTCTTTATCTGTCCCTCTCTATTAATCATCTCGTACCTTCTCAAATTCTTCTGGAAAGAGAAGAAACACTTCATCGCGCAGTTGTTCTGGGGTCGGTATCTCTGACAAGATTTTCTTGATGATAGCCATATCTTCATCAGGTGATTTATCATCACCACCTGGTCACCAAACATGCACAAAAAAAGACCTTCACAATTGCTAATACCCCTCAAAAAATGTTCAACACAATCACAGCCCCTTGCAACAGTGTGCTTCTTGCCAAATCACCAGACAAACAGTTGTGGAGAAGACATTTCGGTGTGGTTGCATAGAAAAGATAACTAACTGTCTTGAAACGCAAGAGCTAGTGGTAGGAGGTCACCGAATCTCTCACCACTGCACCTTGCTCACTGGGCTGTCATGTTACATCCTTTGACTAACTTGTAGCTCCAATCTGTCCCTGTCTCTGTCTGTCATTTTGTCTCTCCCCCTCTCTCTCTCTCTCTTTCTCTCTCTCTTTCTCTCTCTCTCTCTCTCTCTCTCTCT